>CAWWDY010002533.1:0-65790 GCA_963942605.1 Poecilus cupreus
AGGTTTGGGGTTTGAGGTTTGGGGTTTGAGGTTTGGGGTTAGGGGTTTGAGGTTTTGGGGTTTGGGGTTGAGGTTTGGGGTTGAGGTTTGGGGTTGAGGGTTGGGGTTTGAGTTTGGGGATTGGGGTTCGGGGTTTTAGGTTTGGTATTTGTATTGTTTGGATTATGTGAAATGTTTCTTTCGTGCGAAACGGCGAATTATGAGATTCAAATTGCTGTTTTAAACTTGTAAAAACATAAAAAACGCTGTTTTCAGCTAATCAAACTGATGAATTTCTTTTGTTGGAAATTGCGGATTTTTGTGAAATCACGATAAAACGCTGTTTTCAACTAGTCAAACTGATAAATTCATGTTTCTTTCGTGAGAAACGGCGATTTAAAAGAAATGACGATAAAATTGCAGTTTTTAAACTTGCAAAAACATAGAAAAACGCTGTTTTCAACTATTCAAACTGATAAATTCATGTTTCTTTCCTTCGAAACTGTGGATTTTTGTGAAATCACGATAAAACTGCTGTTTTAAACTAGCAAAATACGCTGTTATCAACAATCTAAACTGACGTATTTAAAATGCTGTTTTTAAACTTGCAAAAACATAGAAAACGCTGTTTTGAACTATCCAAAGTGACAAATTCATGTTTCTTTCGTGCGAAACGGGCGATTTATGAGAAATGACGATAAAAATGCTGTATAAAACTTGCAAAAACATAGAAAAACGGCGGTTGTCAACTATTCAAACTGATAAATTCATGTTTCTTTCCTTCGAAACAGTGGATTTTTGTGAAATCACGATAAAACTGCTGTTTTAAACTAGCAAAATACGCTGTTTTCAACAATCTAAACTGACGTATTTAAAATGCTGTTTAAGCTTGAAAGAACGCTGTTTTCAACTATTCAAACTGATAAATTCATGTTTCTTTCGTGCGAAACGGCGATTTATGAGAAATGACGATAAAATTGCTGTTTTAAACTTGCAAAAACATAGAAAAACGCTGTTTTCAACTATTCAAACTGATAAATTCATGTTTCTTTCGTGCGAAACGGCGATTTATGAGAAATGACGATAAAATTGCTGTTTTAAACTTGCAAAAACATAGAAAAACGCTGCTTTGGACTATTCAAACTGAAAAATTCATGTTTCTTTCGTGTGAAACGGCGATTTTATGAGAAATGACGATAAAATTGCTGTTTTAAACTTGCAAAAACATAGAAAAAATGCTATTTTCAACTACTCAAACTGATAAATTCATGTTTCTTTCGTGCGGAACGGCGATTTATGAAAAACAACGATAAAATTGCTGTTTTAAACATGCAAAAACATAGAAAAACTCTGTTTTCAACTTTCAAACTGATAAATTCATGTTTCTTCCGTGCGAAACGGCGATTTATGAGAAATGACGATAAAATTGCTGTTTTAAACTTGCAGAAACATATCAAAACGCTGTTTTCAACTATTCAAACTGATAAATTCATGTTTCTTCCGTGCGAAACGGCGATTTATGAGAAATGACGATAAGATTGCTGTTTTGAACTTGCAAAAACATAGAAAAACGCTGTTTTCAACTATTCAAACTGACAAATTCATGTTTCTTCCGTGCGAAACGGCGATTTATGAGAAATCACGATGAAACTGCTTTTTTAAACTAGCAAAACCAAGAAAACGCTGTTTTCAACAATCTAAACTGACGTATTTAAAATGCTGTTTTAAACTTGCAAAAACATAGAAAACGCTGTTTTGAACTATCCAAACTGACAAATTCAGTTTTGTGGTTTGGGGTTCGAGGTTTGAGGTTTGGGGTTGAGGTTTGTGGTTTGAGGTTTGGGGTTTGAGGTTTGGGGTTTGGGGTTCGAGTTTTGGGGTCTGGGGTTGAGGTTTGGGGTTTGGGGTTCGCTGTTTGAGGTTTGGGGTTGGGGTTCGGTGTTTGAAGTTTGGGGTTTGGGGGTTCGGGGTTTGAGGTTTGGGGTTCGAGGTTTGAGGTTTGGGGTTGAGGTTTGGGGTTTGAGGTTTGGGGTTGGGTTTCGAGTTTTGGGGTTTGAGGTTGAGGTTTGGGGGTTGAGGATTGGGGTTGAGGTTTGGGGTTGAGGTTTGGGGTTGAGGTTTGGGGTTGAGGATTGGGGTTAAGGTTTGGGGTTGAGTTGAGGTTTGGGGTTTGAGGTTAGGGATTTGGGGTTCGAAGTTTGAGGTTTGGGGTTTGAGGTTTAAGGTTGGGGGGTTCGAGTTTTATGGTTTGGGGTTGAGGTTTGGGGTTGAGGTTAGGGGTTGAGGTTTGGGGTTGAGGTTTGGGGTTTGAGGTTAGAGATTTGGGGTTCGAAGTTTGAGGTTTGGGGTTCGAGGTTTGAGGTTTGGGGTTGAGGGTTGGGGTTTGAGTTTGAGGATTGGGGTTCGGGGTTTTAGGTTTGGTGTTTGTGGTGTTTAAATTGGGTGAAAAGTTTCTTTCGTGCGAAATGGCGAATTATGAGATTCAAATTGCTGTTTTAAACTTGTAAAAACATCAAAAACGCTGTTTTCAGCTAATCAAACTAATGAATTTCTTTTGTTGGAAACTGCGGATTTTTGTGAAATCACGATAAAACGCTGTTTTCAACTAGTCAAACTGACAAATTCATGTTTCTTTCGTGTGAAACGGCGATTTATGAGAAATGACGATGAAACTGCTGTTTTAAACTAGCAAAACCAAGAAAACGCTGTTTTCAACAATCTAAACTGATGTATTTAGAATGCTGTTTTAAACTTGCAAAAACATAGAAAACGCTGTTTTGAACTATCCAAACTGACAAATTCAGTTTTGTGGTTTGGGTTCGAGGTTTGAGGTTTGGGGTTGAGGTTTGGGGTTTGAGGTTTGGGGTTTGGGGTTCGAGTTTTGGGTTCTGGGGTTGAGGTTTGGGGTTTGGGGTTCGCTGTTTGAGGTTTGGGGTTGGGGTTCGGTGTTTGAGGTTTGGGGTTTGGGGTTCGGGGTTTGAGGTTTGGGGTTCGAGGTTTGAGGTTTGGGGTTGAGGTTTGGGGTTTGAGGTTTGGGGTTGGGTTTCGAGTTTTGGGGTTTGAGGTTGAGGTTTGGGGTTGAGGATTGGGGTTGAGGTTTCGGGTTGAGGGTTTGGGGTTGAGGTTTGGGGTTGAGGTTTGGGGTTGAGGTTTGGGGTTTGAGGTTAGGGATTTGGGGTTTGAAGTTTGAGGTTTGGGGTTTAAGGTTTGGGGTTGGGGGTTCGAGTTTTAAGGTTTGGGGTTGAGGTTTATGGTTGAGGTTTGGGGTTGAGGTTTAGGGTTGAGGTTTGGGGTTGAAGTTGGGGGTTGAGGTTTGGGGTTTGAGGATAGGGATTTGGGGTTCGAAGTCTGAGGTTTGGGATTCGAGGTTTGAGGTTTTGGGTTGAGGGTTGGGGTTTGAGTTTGGGGATTGGGGTTCGGGGTTTTAGGTTTGGTGTTTGTGGTATTTGAATTGGTTGAAATGTTTCTTTCGTGCGAAACGGCGATTTATGAGAAATGACGATAAAATTGCTGTTTTTAAACTTGCAAAAACATTGAAAAAACGCCGTTGTCAACTATTCAAACTGATAAATTCATGTTTCTTTCCTTCGAAACAGTGGATTTTTGTGAAATCACGATAAAACTGCTGTATTAAACTAGCAAAATACGCTGTTTTCAACAATCTAAACTGACGTATTTAAAATGCTTTTTAAACTTGCAAGAACGCTGTTTTCAACTATTCAAACTGATAAATTCATGTTTCTTTCGTGCGAAACAGTGGATTTTTGTGAAATCACGATAAAACTGCTGTTTTAAACTAGCAAAATACGCTGTTTTCAACAATCTAAACTTACGTATTTAAAATGCTGTTTAAACTTGCAAGAACGCTGTTTTCAACTATTCAAACTGATAAATCCATGTTTCTTTCGTGCGAAACGGCGATTTATGAGAAATGACGATAAAATTGCTGATTTAAACTCGCAAAAACATAGAAAAACGCTGTTTTCAACTATTCAAACTGATAAATTCATGTTTCTTACTTTCGAAACGGTGGATTTTTGTGAAATCACGATAAAATTGCTGTTTTAAACTTGAAAACATAGAAAAACGCTGTTTTCAACTTTTCAAACTGACAAATTAATGTTTCATCCGTGCGAAACGGCGATTTATGAGAAATGACGATAAAATTGCAGTTTTAAACTAGCAAAAACATAGAAAAACGTTATTTTCAACTACTCAACCTGATAAATTCATGTTTCTTTCGTGCGTAACGGCGATTTATGAAAAACAACGATAAAATTGCTGTTTTAAACTTGCAAAAACATAGAAAAACGCTGTTTTCAACTTTCAAACTGATAAATTCATGTTTCTTTCGTGCGGAAACGGCGATTTATGAGAAATGACGATAAAATTGCTGTTTTAAACTTGCAGAAACATAGAAAAACGCTGTTTTCAACTATTCAAACTGACAAATTCCTGTTTCTTCCGTGCGAAACGGCGATTTATGAGAAATGACGATAAAATTGCTGTTTTAAACTTGCAAAAACATAGAAAAACGCTGTTTTCAACTATTTAAACTGATAAATTCATGTTCCTTTCGTGCGAAACGGCGATTTATGAGAAATGACGATAAAATTGCTGTTTTAAACTTGCAAAAACATAGAAAAACGCTGTTTTCAACTATTTAAACTGATAAATTCATGTTCCTTTCGTGCGAAACGGCGATTTATGAGAAATGACGATAAAATTGCTGTTTTAAATTTGCAAAAACATAGAAAAACGCTGTTTTTTTACTATTCAAACCGACAAATTCATGTTTCTTCCGTGCGAAAAGGCGATTTATGAGAAATGACGATAAAATTGCTGTTTTAAACTTGCAAAAACATAGAAAAACGCTGTTTTCAACTATTCAAACAGATAAATACATGTTTCTTTCCTTCGAAACGGTGGATTTTTGTGAAATCACGACAAAATTGCTGTTTTAAACTTGCAAAAACATAGAAAAACGCTGTTTTGATCTATTCAAAATGACAAATTAATGTTTCTTCCGTGCGAAACGGCGATTTATGAGAAATGACGATAAAATTGCTGCTTTAAACTTGCAAAAACATAGAAAAACGCTATTTTCAACTACTCAACCTGATAAATTCATGTTTATTTCGTGCGTAACGGCGATTTATGAAAAACAACGATAAAATTGCTGTTTTAAACTTGCAAAAACATAGAAAAAACGCTGTTTTCAACTTTCAAACTGATAAATTCATGTTTCTTTCGTGCGGAACGGCGATTTATGAGAAATGACGATAAAATTGCTGTTTTAAATTTGCAAAAACATAGAAAAACGCTGTTTTTTACTATTCAAACCGACAAATTCATGTTTCTTCCGTGCGAAAAGGCGATTTATGAGAAATGACGATAAAATTGCTGTTTTAAACTTGCAAAAACATAGAAAAACGCTGTTTTCAACTATTCAAACAGATAAATACATGTTTCTTTCCTTCGAAACGGTGGATTTTTGTGAAATCACGACAAAATTGCTGTTTTAAACTTGCAAAAACATAGAAAAACGCTGTTTTGATCTATTCAAAATGACAAATTAATGTTTCTTCCGTGCGAAACGGCGATTTATGAGAAATGACGATAAAATTGCTGCTTTAAACTTGCAAAAACATAGAAAAACGCTATTTTCAACTACTCAACCTGATAAATTCATGTTTATTTCGTGCGTAACGGCGATTTATGAAAAACAACGATAAAATTGCTGTTTTAAACTTGCAAAAACATAGAAAAACGCTGTTTTCAACTTTCAAACTGATAAATTCATGTTTCTTTCGTGCGGAACGGCGATTTATGAGAAATGACGATAAAATTGCTGTTTTAAACTTGCAGAAACATAGAAAAACGCTGTTTTCAACTATTCAAACTGATAAATTCATGTTTCTTCCGTGCGAAACGGCGATTTATGAGAAATGACGATAAAATTGCTGTTTTAAACTTGCAAAAACATAGAAAAAACGCTGTTTTCAACTATTCAAACTGACAAATTCCTGTTTCATCCGTGCGAAACGGCTATTTATGAGAAATAACGATAAAATTGCTGTTTTAAACTTGCAAAAACATAGAAAAACGCTGTTTTCAACTATTCAAACTGATAAATTCATGTATATTTCGTGCGAAACTGCGATTTATGAGAAATGACGATAAAATTACTGTTTTAAACTTGCAAAAACAAGAAAAAACGCTGTTTTCAACTATTCAAATTGATAAATTCCATGTTTCTTTAGTTCTAAACGGTGGATTTTTGTGAAATCACGATTAAACTGCTGTTTTAAAGTAGCAAAACCAAGAAAACGCTGTTTTCAACAATCTAAACTGACGTATTTAGAATGCTGTTTTAAACTTGCAAAAACATAGAAAACGCTGTTTTGAACTATTTAAACTGACAAATTCAGTTTTTGTGGTTTGGGGTTCGAGGTTTGAGGTTTGGGGTTGAGGTTTGGGGTTTGAGGTTTGGGGTTTGGGGTTCGAGTTTTGGGGTCTGGGGTTGAGGTTTGTGGTTTTGAGGTTTGGGGTTCGCTGTTTGAGGTTTGGGGTTGGGGGTTCGGTGTTTGAGGGTTTGGGGTTTGGGGTTCAGGGTGTGAGGTTTGGGGTTCGAGGTTTGAGATTTGGGGTTGAGGTTTGGGGTTTGAGGTTTGGGGTTGGGGGTTAGAGTTTTGGGGATTGGGGTTGAGGTTTGGGGTTGAGGATTGGGGTTGAGGTTTGGGGTTGAGGTTTGCGGTTGAGGTTTGGGGTTGAGGTTTGGGGTTGAGGTTTGGGGTTTGAGGTTAGGGATTTGGGGTTCGAAGTTTAAGGTTTGGGGTAGGGGGTTCGAGTTTTGGGGGTTTGGGGGTTGGGGTTTGGGGTTGAGGTTTGGGGTCGAGGTTTGGGGTTGAGGTTTGGGGTTGAGGTTGAGGGTTGAGGTTTGGGGGTTGAGGTTTGGGGTTGAGGTTTGGGGTTGAGGTTTGGGGTTTGAGGTTAGGGATTTTGGGTTCGAAGTCTGAGGTTTGGGATTCGAGGTTTGAGGTTTTGGGTTGAGGGTTGGGGTTTGAGTTTGGGGATTGGGGTTCGGGGTTTTAGGTTTGGTGTTTGTGGTGTTTGGATTGGGTGAAATGTTTCTTTCGTGCGAAACGGCGAATTATGAGATTCAAATTGCTGTTTTAAACTTGTAAAAACATAAAAAACGCTGTTTTCAGCTAATCAAACTAATGAATTTCTTTTGTTGGAAACTGAGGATTTTTGTGAAATCACGATAAAACGCTGTTTTCAACTAGTCAAACTGATAAATTCATGTTTCTTTCGTGAGAAACGGCGATTTAAGAGAAATGACGATAAAATTGCTGTTTTAAACTTGCAAAAACATAGAAAAACGCTGTTTTCAACTATTCAAACAGATAAATACATGTTTCTTTTCTTCGAAACGTTGGATTTTTGTGAAATCACGATAAAACTGCTGTTTTAAACTAGTAAAATACGCTGTTTTCAACAATCTAAACTGAAGTATTTAAAATGCTGTTTTAAACTTGCAAAAACATAGAAAACGCTGTTTTGAACTATTCAAACTGACAAATTCATGTTTCTTTCGTGCGAAACGGCGATTTATGAGAAATGACTATAAAATTGCTGTTTTAAACTTGCAAAAACATAGAAAAACGCTGTTTTCAACTATTCAAACTGATAAATTCATGTTTATTTCGTGCGAAACGGCGATTTATGGGAAATGACGATAAAATTGCTGTTTTAAACTTGCAAAAACATAGAAAAACGCTGTTTTGGACTATTCAAACTGACAAATTCATGTTTCTTTCGTGTGAAACGGCGATTTATGAGAAATGACGATAAAATTGCTGTTTTAAACTTGCAAAAACATAGAAAAACGCTGTTTTCAACTATTCAAACTGATAAATTCATGTATATTTCGTGCGAAACGGCGATTTATGAGAAATGACGATAAAATTACTGTTTTAAACTTGCAAAAACAAGAAAAACGCTGTTTTCAACTGTTCAAACTGATAAATTCATGTTTCTTTAATTCTAAACGGTGGATTTTTGTGAAATCACGATGAAACTGCTGTTTTAAACTAGCAAAACCAAGAAAACGCTGTTTTCAACAATCTAAACTGACGTATTTAGAATGCTGTTTTAAACTTGCAAAAACATAGAAAACGCTGTTTTGAACTATCCAAACTGACAAATTCAGTTTTGTGGTTTGGGGTTCGAGGTTTGAGGTTTGGGGTTGAGGTTTGGGGTTTGAGGTTTAGGGTTCGAGGTTTGAGGTTTGGGGTTGAGGTTTGGGGTTTGAGGTTTGGGGTTGGGGGTTCGAGTTTTGGGGTGTGGGGTTGAGGTTTGAAGTTGAGGATTGGGGTTGAGGTTTGGAGTTGAGGTTTGGGGTTGAGGTTTGGGGTTGAGGTTTGGGGTTTGAGGTTAGGGATTTGGGGTTCGAAGTTTGAGGTTTGGGGTTTGAGGTTTGGGGTTGGGGGTTCGAGTTTTGGGGTTTGGGGTTGAGGTTTGGGGTTGAGGTTTGGAGTTGAGGTTTGGGGTTGAGGTTTGGGGTTGAGGTTTGGGGTTTGAGGTTAGGGATTTGGGGTTCGAAGTCTGAGATTTGGGATTCGAGGTTTGAGGTTTTGGGTTGAGGGTTGGGGTTTGAGTTTGGGGATTGGGGTTCGGGGTTTTAGGTTTGGTGTTTGTGGTGTTTGGATTGGGTGAAATGTTTCTTTCGTGCGAAACGGCAAATTATGAGATTCAAATTGCTGTTTTAAACTTGTAAAAACATAAAAAACGCTGTTTTCAGCTAATCAAACTGATGAATTTCTTTTGTTGGAAACTGCGGATTTTTGTGAAATCACGATAAAACGCTGTTTTCAACTAGTCAAACTGATAAATTCATGTTTCTTTCGTGAGAAACGGCGATTTAAGAGAAATGACGATAAAATTGCTGTTTTAAACTTGCAAAAACATAGAAAAACGCTGTTTTCAACTATTCAAACAGATAAATTCATGTTTCATTCCTTCGAAACGGTGGATTTTTGTGAAATCACGATAAAACTGCTGTTTTAAACTAGCAAAATACGCTGTTTTCAACAATCTAAACTGACGTATTTAAAATGCTGTTTTAAACTTGCAAAAACATAGAAAACGCTGTTTTGAACTATCCAAACTGACAAATTCATGTTTCTTTCGTGCGAAACGGCGATTTATGAGAAATGACGATAAAATTGCTGTTTAAACTTGCAAAAACATAGAAAAACGCCGTTTTCAACTATTCAAACTGATAAATTCATGTTTCTTTCCTTCGAAACAGTGGATTTTTGTGAAATCACGATAAAACTGCTGTTTTAAACTAGCAAAATACGCTGTTTTCAACAATCTAAACTGACGTATTTAAAATGCTGTTTTAAACTTGCAAGAACATAGAAAACGCTGTTTTAATCTATTCAAACTGATAAATTCATGTTTCTTTCGTGCAAAACGGCAATTTATGAGAAATGACGATAAAATTGCTGTTTTAAACTTGCAAAAACATATAAAAACGCTGTTTTCAACTATTCAAACTGATAAATTCATGTTTCTTACGTTCGAAACGGTGGATTTTTGTGAAATCACGATAAAATTGCTTTTAAACTTGCAAAAACATAGAAAAACGCTGTTTTCAACTTTTCAAACTGATAAATTCATGTTTCTTCCGTGCGAAACGGCGATTTATGAGAAATGACGATAAAATTGCTGTTTTAAACTTGCAATAACATAGAAAAACGCTGTTTTTTACTATTCAAACTGACAAATTCATGTTTCTTTCGTGCGAAACGGCGATTTATGAGAAATGACGATAAAATTGCTGTTTTAAACTGGCAAAAACATAGAAAAACGCAGTTTTCAACTATTTAAACTGACAAATTCATGTTTCTTACGTTCGAAACGGTGGATTTTTGTGAAATCACGATAAAATTGCTGTTTTAAACTTGCAAAAACATAGAAAAACGCTGTTTTCAACTTTTCAAACTGACAAATTCATGTTTCTTCCGTGCGAAACGGCGATTTATGAGAAATGACGATAAAATTGCTGTTTTAAACTTGCAAAAACATAGAAAAACGTTATTTTCAACTACTCAAACTGATAAATTCATGTTTCTTTCGTGCGTAACGGCGATTTATGAAAAACAACGATAAAATTGCTGTTTTAAACTTGCAAAAACATAGAAAAACGCTGTTTTCAACTTTCAAACTGATAAATTCATGTTTCTTTCGTGCGAAACGGCGATTTATGAGAAATGACGATAAAATTGCTGTATTAAACTTGCAGGAACATAGAAAAACGCTGTTTTCATCTATTTAAACTGATAAATTCATGTTTCTTTCGTGCGAAACGGCGATTTATGAGAAATGAAGATAAAATTGCTGTTTTAAACTTGCAAAAACATAGAAAAACGCTGTTTTTTACTATTCAAACTGACAAATTCATGTTTCTTCCGTGCGAAACGGCGATTTATGAGAAATGACGATATAATTGCTGTTTTAAACTGGCAAAAACATAGAAAAACGCAGTTTTCAACTATTTAAACTGACAAATTCATGTTTCTTCCTTTCGAAACGGCGAATAATGAGAAATGACGATAAAATTGCTGTTTAAAACTTGCAAAAACATAGAAAAACGCTATTTTTAACAACTCAAACTGATAAATTAATGTTTTTTTCGTGCGAAACGGCGATTTATGAGAAATGACGATAAAATTGCTGTTTTAAACTTGCAAAAACATAGAAAAACGCTGTTTTCAACAATTCAAAGAGATAAATTCATGTTTCTTTCTTTCGAAACGGCGATTTATGAGAAATGACGATAAAATTGCTGTTTTAAACTTGCAAAAACATGGAAAAACGCTGTTTTCAACTATTCAAACTGATAAATTCATTTTTCTTTCGTGCGAAACGGCGATTTATGAGAAATGACGTTAAAATTGCTGTTTTAAACTTGCAAAAACATAGAAAAACGCTGTTTTGGACTATTCAAACTGACAAATTCATGTTTCTTTCGTGTGAAACGGCGATTTATGAGAAATGACGATAAAATTGCTGTTTTAAACTTGCAAAAACATAGAAAAACGCTGTTTTCAACAATTCAAACAGATAAATTCATGTTTCTTTCTTTCGAAACGGCGATTTATGAGAAATGACGATAAAATTGCTGTTTTAAACTTGCAAAAACATAGAAAAACGCTGTTTTCAACTATTCAAACTGATAAATTCATTTTTCTTTCGTGCGAAACGGCGATTTATGAGAAATGACGTTAAAATTGCTGTTTTAAACTTGCAAAAACATAGAAAAACGCTGTTTTGGACTATTCAAACTGACAAATTCATGTTTCTTTCGTGTGAAACGGCGATTTATGAGAAATGACGATAAAATTGCTGTTTTAAACTTGCAAAAACATAGAAAAACGCGGTTTTCAACTATTCAAACTGATTAATTCATGTTTTTTCCGTGCGAAACGGCGATTTATGAGAAATGACGATAAAATTGCTGTTTTAAACTTGCAAAAACATAGAAAAACGCTGTTTTCAACTATTCAAACTGACAAATTCATGTTTCTTCCGTGCGAAACGGCGATTTATGAGAAATGACGATAAAATTGCTGTTTTAAACTTGCAAAAACATAGAAAAACGCTGTTTTCAACTATTCAAACTGATAAATTCATGTTTCATTCGTGCGAAACTGCGATTTATGAGAAATGTCGATAAAATTGCTGTTTTAAACTTGCAAAAGCATAAAAAAACGCTGTTTTCAACTACTCAAACTGATAAATTCATATTTATTTTGTGCGAAACGGCGATTTATGAGAAATAACAATAAAATTGCTGTTTTAAACTTGCAAAAACATAGAAAAACGCTGTTTTCAACTATTCAAACTGATAAATTCATGTTTCTTTCGTGCGAAACGGCGATTTATGAGAAATGTCGATAAAATTGCTGTTTTAAACTCGCAAAACATAGAAAAACGCTGTTTTCAACTATTTAAACTGACAAATTCATGTTTCTTCCGTGCGAAACGGCGATTTATGAGAAATAACGATAAAATTGCTGATTTAAACTTGCAAAAACATAGAAAACGCTATTTTTAACAACTCATACTGATAAATTCATGTTTCTTTCGTGCGAAACGGCGATTTATGAGAAATGACGATAAAATTGCTGTTTTAAACTTGCAAAAACATAGAAAAACGCTGTTTTCAACTGTTCAAACTGATAAATTCATGTTTCTTTCGTGCGAAACGGCGATTTATGAGAAATGACGATAAAATTGCTGTTTTAAACTTGCAAAAACATAGAAAAACGCTGTTTTCAACTACTCAAACTGATAAATTCATGTTTATTTCGTGCGAAACGGCGATTTATGAGAAATGACGATAAAATTACTGTTTTAAACTTGCAAAAACAAGAAAAACGCTTTTTTCAACTATTCAAACTGATAAGTTCATGTTTCTTTAGTTCGAAACGGTGGATTTTTGTGAAATCACGATGAAACTGCTGTTTTAAACTAGAAAAACCAAGAAAACGCTGTTTTCAACAATCTCAACTGACGTATTTAAAATGCTGTTTTAAACTTGCAAAAACATAGAAAACGCTGTTTTGAACTATCCATACTGACAAATTCAGTTTTGAGGTTTGGGGTTCGAGGTTTGAGGTTTGGGGTTGAGGTTTAGGGTTTGAGGTTTGGGGTTTGAGGTTTGGGGTTTGAGGTTTGAGGTTTGAGGTTTGGGGTTCGAGGTTTGAGGTTTGGGTTTGAGGTTTGGGGTTTGAGGTTTGGGGTTGGGGTTCGGTGTTTGAGGTTTGGGGTTGGAGGTTTGAGGTTTGGGGTTCGAAATTTGAGGTTTGGGGTTCGAGTTTTGGGGTTTGGGGTTGAGGTTTGGGGTTGAAGTTTGGGGTTGAGGTTTGGGGTTGAGGTTTGGGGTTGAGGTTTGGGGTTTGAGGTTAGGGATTTGGGGTTCGAAGTTTGAGGTTTGGGGTTCGAGGTTTGAGGTTTAGGATTGAGGGTTGGGGTTTGAGTTTGGGGATTGAGGTTCGGGGTTTTAGGTTTGGTGTTTGTGGTGTTTGGATTGGGTGAAATGTTTCTTTCGTGCGAAACGGCGAATTATGAGATTCAAATTGCTGTTTTAATCTTGTAAAAACATAAAAAACGCTGTTTTCAACTAATCAAACTGATGAATTTCTTTTGTTGGAAACTGAGGATTTTTGTGAAATCACGATAAAACGCTGTTTTTAAATATTCAAACTGATAAATTCATGTTTCTTTCGTGAGAAACGGCGATTTAAGAGAAATGACGATAAAATTGCTGTTTTAAACTTGCAAAAACATATAAAAACGCTGTTTTCAACTATTCAAACTGATAAATTCATGTTTCTTTCGTGCGAAACGGCTATTTATGAGAAATGACGATAAAATTGCTGTTTTAAACTTGCAAAAACATAGAAAAACGCTGTTTTGAACTATTAAAACTGACAAATTCATGTTTCTTTCGTGCGAAACGGCGATTTATGAGAAATGACGATACAATTACTGTTTTAAACTTGCAAAAACATAGAAAAACGCTGTTTTGAACTATTCAAACTGACAAATTCTTGTTTCTTTCGTGCGAAACGGCGATTTATGAGAAATGACGATAAAATTGCCGTTTTAAACTTGCAAAAACATAAAAAAACGCTGTTTTCAACTATTCAAACTGACAAATTCATGTTTCTTTCGTGCGAAACGGCGATTTATGAAAAATGACGATAAAATTGCTGTTTTAAACTTGCAAAAACATAGAAAAACGCTGTTTTGGACTATTCAAACTGACAAATTCATGTTTCTTTCGTGTGAAACGGCGATTTATGAGAAATGACGATAAAATTGCTGTTTTAAACTTGCAAAAACATAGAAAAACGCTGTTTTCAACTATTCAAACTGATTAATTCATGTTTTTTCCGTGCGAAACGGCGATTTATGAGAAATGACGATAAAATTGCTGTTTTAAACTTGCAAAAACATAGAAAAACGCTGTTTTCAACTATTCAAACTGACAAATTCATGTTTCTTCCGTGCGAAACGGCGATTTATGAGAAATGACGATAAAATTGCTGTTTTAAACTTGCAAAAACATAGAAAAACGCTGTTTTCAACTATTCAAACTGATAAATTCATGTTTCATTCGTGCGAAACTGCGATTTATGAGAAATGTCGATAAAATTGCTGTTTTAAACTTGCAAAAGCATAAAAAAACGCTGTTTTCAACTACTCAAACTGATAAATTCATATTTATTTTGTGCGAAACGGCGATTTATGAGAAATGACAATAAAATTGCTGTTTTAAACTTGCAAAAACATAGAAAAACGCTGTTTTCAACTATTTAAACTGACAAATTCATGTTTCTTCCGTGCGAAACGGCGATTTATGAGAAATAACGATAAAATTGCTGATTTAAACTTGCAAAAACATAGAAAACGCTATTTTTAACAACTCATACTGATAAATTCATGTTTCTTTCGTGCGAAACGGCGATTTATGAGAAATGACGATAAAATTGCTGTTTTAAACTTGCAAAAACATAGAAAAACGCTGTTTTCAACTGTTCAAACTGATAAATTCATGTTTCTTTCGTGCGAAACGGCGATTTATGAGAAATGACGATAAAATTGCTGTTTTAAACTTGCAAAAACATAGAAAAACGCTGTTTTCAACTACTCAAACTGATAAATTCATGTTTATTTCGTGCGAAACGGCGATTTATGAGAAATGACGATAAAATTACTGTTTTAAACTTGCAAAAAGAAGAAAAACGCTGTTTTCAACTATTCAAACTGATAAGTTCATGTTTCTTTAGTTCGAAACGGTGGATTTTTGTGAAATCACGATGAAACTGCTGTTTTAAACTAGAAAAACCAAGAAAACGCTGTTTTCAACAATCTCAACTGACGTATTTAAAATGCTGTTTTAAATTTGCAAAAACATAGAAAACGCTGTTTTGAACTATCCATACTGACAAATTCAGTTTTGAGGTTTGGGGTTCGAGGTTTGAGGTTTGGGGTTGAGGTTTAGGGTTTGAGGTTTGGGGTTTGAGGTTTGGGGTTTGAGGTTTGAGGTTTGAGGTTTGGGGTTCGAGGTTTGAGGTTTGGGTTTGAGGTTTGGGGTTTGAGGTTTGGGGTTGAGGTTCGGTGTTTGAGGTTTGGGGTTGGAGGTTTGAGGTTTGGGGTTCGAAATTTGAGGTTTGGGGTTCGAGTTTTGGGGTTTGGGGTTGAGGTTTGGGGTTGAAGTTTGGGGTTGAGGTTTGGGGTTGAGGTTTGGGGTTGAGGTTTGGGGTTTGAGGTTAGGGATTTGGGGTTCGAAGTTTGAGGTTTGGGGTTCGAGGTTTGAGGTTTAGGATTGAGGGTTGGGGTTTGAGTTTGGGGATTGAGGTTTGGGGTTTTAGGTTTGGTGTTTGTGGTGTTTGGATTGGGTGAAATGTTTCTTTCGTGCGAAACGGCGAATTATGAGATTCAAATTGCTGTTTTAATCTTGTAAAAACATAAAAAACGCTGTTTTCAACTAATCAAACTGATGAATTTCTTTTGTTGGAAACTGAGGATTTTTGTGAAATCACGATAAAACGCTGTTTTTAAATATTCAAACTGATAAATTCATGTTTCTTTCGTGAGAAACGGCGATTTAAGAGAAATGACGATAAAATTGCTGTTTTAAACTTGCAAAAACATATAAAAACGCTGTTTTCAACTATTCAAACTGATAAATTCATGTTTCTTTCGTGCGAAACGGCTATTTATGAGAAATGACGATAAAATTGCTGTTTTAAACTTGCAAAAACATAGAAAAACGCTGTTTTGAACTATTAAAACTGACAAATTCATGTTTCTTTCGTGCGAAACGGCGATTTTTGAGAAATGACGATACAATTACTGTTTTAAACTTGCAAAAACATAGAAAAACGCTGTTTTGAACTATTCAAACTGACAAATTCTTGTTTCTTTCGTGCGAAACGGCGATTTATGAGAAATGACGATAAAATTGCCGTTTTAAACTTGCAAAAACATAAAAAAACGCTGTTTTCAACTATTCAAACTGACAAATTCATGTTTCTTTCGTGCGAAACGGCGATTTATGAAAAATGACGATAAAATTGCTGTTTTAAACTTGCAGAAACATAGAGAAACGCTGTTTTCAACTATTCAAACTGATAAATTCATGTTTCTTCCGTGCGAAACGGCGATTTATGAGAAATGACGATAAAATTGCCGTTTTAAACTTGCAAAAACATAGAAAAACGCTGTTTTCAACTATTCAAACTGACAAATTCATGTTTCTTCCGTGCGAAACGGCGATTTATGAGAAATGACGTTAAAATTGCTGTTTTAAACTTGCAAAAACATAGAAAAACGCTGTTTTCAACTATTCAAACTGACAAATTCATATTTCTTTCGTGCGAAACGGCGATTTATGAGAAATGACGTTAAAATTGCTGTTTTAAACTTGCAAAAACATAGAAAAACGCTGTTTTCAACTATTCAAACTGACAAATTCATATTTCTTTCGTGCGAAACGGCGATTTATGAGAAATGACGTTAAAATTGCTGTTTTAAACTTGCAAAAACATAGAAAAACGCTGTTTTCAACTATTCAAACTGATAAATTCATGTTTCTTTCGTGCGAAACGGCGATTTATGAGAAATGTCGATAAAATTGCTGTTTTAAACTTGCAAAACCATAAAAAAACACTATTTTCAACTATTCAAACTGATAAGTTCATGTTTCTTTCGTGCGAAACGGCGATTTATGAGAAATGACAATAAAATTGCTGTTTTAAACTTGCAAAAACATAGAAAAACGCTGTTTTTTACTATTCAAACTGACAAATTCATGTTTCTTCCGTGCGAAACGGCGATTTATGAGAAATGACGATAAAATTGCTGTTTTAAACTCGCAAAAACATAGAAAAACGCTGTTTTAAACTGTTAAAACTGATAAATTCATGTTTCTTTCGTGCGAAACGGCGATTTATGAGAAATAACGATAAAATTGCTGTTTTAAACTTGCAAAAACGTAGAAAACGCTGTTTTCAACTATTCAAACTGATAAATTCATGTTTATTTCGTGCGAAACGGCGATTTATTAAATTACTGTTTTAAACTTGCAGAAACAAGAAAAACGCTGTTTTCAACTGTTAAAACTGATAAATTCATGTTTCTTTCGTGCGAAACGGCGATTTATGAGAAATAACGATAAAATTGCTGTTTTAAACTTGCAAAAACGTAGAAAACGCTGTTTTCAACTATTCAAACTGATAAATTCATGTTTATTTCGTGCGAAACGGCGATTTATTAAATTACTGTTTTAAACTTGCAGAAACAAGAAAAACGCTGTTTTCAACTGTTAAAACTGATAAATTCATGTTTCTTTCGTGCGAAACGGCGATTTATGAGAAATAACGATAAAATTGCTGTTTTAAACTTGCAAAAACATAGAAAAACGCTGTTTTTTACTATTCAAACTGACAAATTCATGTTTCTTCCGTGCGAAACGGCGATTTATGAGAAATGACGATAAAATTGCTGTTTTAAACTCGCAAAAACATAGAAAAACGCTGTTTTCAACTATTCAAACTGATAAGTTCATGTTTCTTTAGTTCGAAACGGTGGATTTTTGTGAAATCACGATGAAACTGCTGTTTTAAACTAGCAAAACCAAGAAAACGCTGTTTTCAACAATCTCAACTAACGTATTTAAAATGCTGTTTTAAACTTGCAAAAACATAGAAAACGTTGTTTTGAACTATCCATACTGACAAATTCAGTTTTGTGGTTTGGGGTTCGAGGTTTGAGGTTTGGGGTTGAGGTTTGGGGTTTGAGGTTTGGGGTTTGGGGTTCGAGTTTTGGGGTTTGGGTTTGAGGTTTGGGGTTTGAGGTTTGGGGTTCGCTGTTTGAGTTTTGGGGTTGGGGTTCGGTGTTTGAGGTTTGGGGTTTTGGGTTCGAGGTTTGAGGTTTGGGGTTCGAGGTTTGAGGTTAGGGTTTGAGGTTTGGTGTTTGAGGTTTGGGGTTGGGCGTTCGAGTTTTGGGGTTTGGGGTTGAGGTTTGGGGTCGAGGTTTGTAGTTGAGGTTTGGGGTTGAGGTTTGGGGTTGAGGTTTGGGGTTGAGGTTTGGGGTTGAGGTTTGGTGTTTGAGGTTAGGGATTTGGGGTTCGAAGTTTGAGGTTTGGGGTTTGAGGTTTGGGGTTGGGGGTTCGAGTTTTGGGGTTTGGGTTGAGGTTTAGGGTTGAGGTTTGGGGTTAAGGTTTGGGGTTGAGGTTTGGGGTTGAGGTTTGGGGTTGAGGTTTGGGGTTGACAGTTACAAATTTAAATTTACCCCTGTGCTTCCCCCGCCACTAACAACTTTGGGGGCTATGACTTGACGGCTGGTAACAGCATTTCATACGCAAAAATATATCACCTACCGAGATCTGCGTAAGCAGAGTGCCACACCCTTAATGGGTAAAAGGCGTGATGATATATTTAATTTTTTATTTAAGTTTGAGGTTTGGGGTTCGAGGTTTGAGGTTTATTGTTGAGGGTTGGGGTTTGAGTTTGGGGATTGAGGTTCGGGGTTTTAGGTTTGGTGTTTGTTGTGTTTGGATTGGGTGAAATGTTTCTTTCGTTCGAAACGGTGGATTTTTGTGAAATCACGATAAAACTGCTGTTTTAAACTTGCAAAAACATAGAAAAACGTTGTTTTGATCTATTCAAACTGACTAATTCATGTTTCTTTCGTGCGAAACGGCGATTTATAAGAAATGACGGTAAAATTACTTTTTTAAACTTGCAAAAACATAGAAAAACGCTGTTTTCAACTATTCAAACTGATATATTCATGTTTCTTTCGTGCGAAACGGCGATTTATGAGAAATAACGATAAAATTACATACATACATACATACATAACGTCACGCTATGTCCCACTTAGTGGGGTAGCACGAACCCAGAAACACTGTCAACCAACAATCAATCACCTCCAAACATTCCTATCCTGACACACCACTTTCGCCTCGTCCACATTCATAGTGCGATTCATACATGCTCGTTTATTCTTCACACTCGGAATCATTCGTTCACGCAACAAACCATCAATCATACCCAACCAGTTATTCCTCGGACGCCCGCGCAATCGGTCACCTTCAATCTCACCCACATATATTAGTTTCACCAACCTTTCATTCGACAATCGCTCAACATGTCCAAACCACCTCAACTGACTCACTCCCACTTTCTTAACAACATTCTTCTCAATCTCACACTCATCATACACCAATGTATTCCGTATACGATCACGTCTCGTATACCCACATACTCCTCTCAAATATCTCATTTTCACAGCAGCTATACGTCGTTCATGCTTCTTCATCCACACCCAACATTCAGAACCATACATCAATGTAGGCACTAACACACCATTATAAACACTCAATCGAGCATCTCTAGATACATTCACGTTTCGAGCAAATGTACCCAGAGCACCCAATACCTTGCACCCTGCAGACACTCGCCTTTCAATCTCCCGGTCAATACGTCCATCCCTCGAGAACACACTACCCAAATATACAAATTCATTCACTTGTTCCAGTCTCACACCATTCACTGAAACATTACAATCAGTCACCAAATCATTCTTCTCAAACAC
The DNA here is from genome assembly GCA_963942605.1 of Poecilus cupreus. Taxonomy (NCBI): domain Eukaryota; kingdom Metazoa; phylum Arthropoda; class Insecta; order Coleoptera; family Carabidae; genus Poecilus; species Poecilus cupreus. The sequence continues at coordinate 19,666 of CAWWDY010002533.1, forward strand.
CAACACTTTACATTTATCGACATTCAATAGCAGATTTAAACCTTTCCCTACTTCATTTATGCTCACAATCATTCTTCTCAATTGCTCCTCAGTTTCACCCAACACAACAGCATCATCCGCATAAGCTAACGCAGGCACTATACGTCCACCAATACGTACACCATCCATTCCATTCAATGCCTTTCGTAACAACACATCCATATACAAATTAAACAACCAAGGAGACATTCCACAACCCTGTTTCACACCAACATCTATACGAAACCAATCACTCAATCTACCATCAACTCTCACCGCAGCCTCACTTCCTTCATACAACGCTCGAATCGCTCCCAACAAATTACCATCCACACCGTACTCTACAAGTACATCCCACATAGTCTCTCGAAGAACACTGTCATAAGCTTTCTTTAAATCGAGAAAGCAACAGAACACCTTTTTGTTCTTATCAAGTGACTTCTCAACAATCATTCGAAGAGAAAACAATTGATCTACACAACCTCTCTCAGGCAAAAAACCTCCTTGCATATCACTTAACTTTGAAATGGTTAAGGCTCGCACCTTATGAATTAATATTTTTCCATACAACTTCCCTACCACACTCAATAAACTTATCGCTCGAAAATTTGTACATTCACTCGAACTGCCTTTGCCTTTAAATAAAGGACAAATAACAGCACGTTTCCAATCATCAGGAGCCACGCACCGTTTCAAACAAAATCTGAACAAATAAACTAACCAATCAAATAATCTTTCACCACCATATTTCAACATTTCATTTGTTATGCCATCCAAACCGGGAGCCTTACCATTCTTTAGACGCATCAATGCAAAGTTGACATCACCTTCATCTATATCCCATTCAACGTTTCTAGTATTTCTTGCATTCCCTCCCCTATTATTCACTCCATTTACACCACCATACAATTCCTTAAAATACTCACACCATCTATTCCTAACATAACGATAAAATTGCTGTTTTAAACTTGCAAAAACATAGAAAAACGCTGTTTTCAACAATTCAAACTGACAAATTCATGTTTCTTTCGTGCGAAACGGCGATTTATGAGAAATGACGATAAAATTGCTGTTTTAAACTTGCAAAAACATAGAAAAACGCTGTTTTGAACTATTCAAACTGACAAATTCATGTTTCATTCGTGCGAAACGGCGATTTATGAGAAATGACGATAAAATTGCTGTTTTAAACTTGCAAAAACATAGAAAAACGCTGTTTTCAACTATTTAAAATGACAAATTCATGTTTCTTCCGTGCGAAACGGCGATTTATGAGAAATGACGATAAAATTGCTGTTTTAAACTTGCAAAAACATAGAAACACGCTATTTTTAACAACTCAAACTGATAAATTCATGTTTCTTTCGTGCGAAACGGCGATTTATGAGAAATGACTATAAAATTGCTGTTTTAAACTTGCAAGAACATAGAAAAACGCTATTTTCAACTGTTCAAACTGATAAATTCATGTTTCTTTCATGCGAAACGGCGATTTATGAGAAATGACGATAAAATTGCTGTTTTAAACTTGCAAAAACATAGAATACGCTGTTTTCAACTATTCAAACTGATAAATTCATGTTTATTTCGTGCGAAACGGCGATTTATGAGAAATGACGATAAAATTACTGTTTTAAACTTGCAAAAACAAGAAAAACGCTGTTTTCAACTATTCAAACTGATAAGTTCATGTTTCTTTAGTTTGAAACGGTGGATTTTTGTGAAATCACGATGAAACTGCTGTTTTAAACTAGCAAAACCAAGAAAACGCTGTTTTCAACAATCTCAACTGACGTATTTAAAATGCTTTTTTAAACTTGCAAAAACATAGAAAACGCTATTTTGAACTATCCATACTGACAAATTCAGTTTTGTGGTTTGGGGTTCGAGGTTTGAGGTTTGGGGTTGAGGTTTGGGGTTTGAGGTTTGGGGTTTGGGGTTCGAGTTTTGGGGTTTGGGGTTGAGGTTTGGGGTTTGAGGTTTGGGGTTCGCTGTTTGAGTTTTGGGGTTGGGGTTCGGTGTTTGAGGTTTGGGGTTTGGGGTTCGAGGTTTGAGATTTGTTGTTCGAGGTTTGAGGTTTGGGTTTGAGGTTTGGGGTTTGAGGTTTGGTGTTGGGCGTTCGAGTTTTGGGGTTTGGGGTTGAGGTTTGGGGTCGAGGTTTGTAGTTGAGGTTTGGGGTTGAGGTTTGGGGTTGAGGTTTGGGGTTGAGGTTTAGGGTTGAGGTTTGGGGTTTGAGGTTAGGGATTTGGGGTTCGAAGTTTGAGGTTTGGGGTTTGAAGTCTGGGGTTGGGGGTTCGAGTTTTAGGGTTTGGGGTTGAGGTTTGGGGTTGAGGTTTGGGGTTGAGGTTTGGGGTTGAGGTTTGGGGTTTGAGGATAGGGATTTAGGGTTCGAAGTTTGAGGTTTGGAGTTCGAGGTTTGAGGTTTAGGGTTGAGGGTTGGGGTTAGAGTTTGGGGATTGAGGTTCGGGGTTTTAGGTTTGGTGTTTGTGGTGTTTTTATTGGGTGAAATGTTTCTTTCGTGCGAAACGGCGAATTATGAGATTCAAATTGCTGTTTTAATCTTGTAAAAACATAAAAAACGCTGTTTTCAACTAATCAAACTGATGAATTTCTCTTGTTGGAAACTGCGGATTTTTGTGAAATCACGATAAAACGCTGTTTTCAACTATTCAAACTGATAAATTCATGTTTCTTTCGTAAGAAACGGCGATTTAAGAGAAATGACGATAAAATTGCTGTTTTAAACTTGCAAAAACATAGAAAAACGCTGTTTTCAACTATTCAAACTGACAAATTCATGTTTCTTTCGTGCGAAACGGCGACTTATGAGGAATGACGCTAAAATTGCTGTTTTAAACTTGCAAAAACCAAAAAAAACGCTGTTTTGAACTATTCAAACTGACAAATTCATGTTTCATTCGTGCGAAACGGAGATTTATGAGAAAATGACGATAAAATTGCTGTTTTAAACTTGCAAAAACATAGAATAACGCTATTTTCAACTACTCAAACTGATAAATTCATGTTCCTTTCGTGCGTAACGGTGATTTATGAAAAATAACGATAAAATTGTTGTTTTAATCTTGCAAAAACATAGAAAAATTCTGTTTTCAACTGTTCAAACTGATAAATTCATGTTTCTTTCGTGCGAAACGGCGATTTATGAGAAATGACGATAAAATTGCTGTTTTAAACTTGCAAAAACATAGAATAACGCTATTTTCAACTACTCAAACTGATAAATTCATGTTTCTTTCGTGCATAACGGCGATTTATGAAAAATAACGATAAAATTGTTGTTTTAATCTTGCAAAAACATAGAAAAATTCTGTTTTCAACTGTTCAAACTGATAAATTCATGTTTCTTCCGTGCGAAACGGCGATTTATGAGAAATGACAATAAAATTGCTGTTTTAAACTCGCAAAAACATAGAAAAACGCTTTTTTCAACTATTTAAACTGACAAATTCATGTTTCTTCCGTGCGAAACGGCGATTTATGAGAAATGACGATAAAATTGCTGTTTTAAACTTGCAAAAACATAGAAAAACGCTGTTTTCAACTATTCAAACTGATAAATTCATGTTTCTTTCGTGCGAAACGGCGATTTATGAGAAATGACTATAAAATTGCTGTTTTAAACTTGCAAAAGCATAGAAAAACGCTGGTTTCAACTGTTCAAACTGATAAATTCATGTTTCTTTCGTGCGAAACGGCGAGTTATGAGAAATGACTATAAAATTGCTGTTTTAAACTTGCAAAAACGTAGAAAACGCTGTTTTCAACTATTCAAACTGACAAATTCATGTTTCTTTCGTGCGAAACGGCGATTTATGAGAAATGACGATAAAATTGCTGTTTTAAACTTGCAAAAACATAGAAAAACGCTGTTTTCAACTATTCAAACTGATAAATTCATGTTTCTTTCGTGTGAAACGGCGATTTATGAGAAATGACGATAAAATTGCTGTTTTAAACTTGCAAAAATATAGAAAAACGCTGTTTTCAACTATTTAAACTGATAAACTCATGTTTCTTTCGTGCGAAACGGCGATTTATGAGAAATGACGATAAAATTACTGTTTTAAACTTGCAAAAACAAGAAAAACGCTGTTTTCAACTATTCAAACTGATAAGTTCATGTTTCTTTAGTTCGAAACGGTGGATTTTTGTGAAATCACGATGAAACTGCTGTTTTAAACTAGCAAAACCAAGAAAACGCTATTTTCAACAATCTCAACTGACGTATTTAAATGCTGTTTTAAACTTGCAAAAACGTAGAAAACGCTGTTTTGAACTATTTAAACTGACAAATTCATGTTTCTTTCGTGTGAAACGGCGATTTATGAGAAATGACGATAAAATTGCTGTTTTAAACTTGCAAAAACATAGAAAAACGCTGTTTTCAACTATTCAAACTGACAAATTCATGTTTCTTTCGTGCGGAACGGTGGGATTTTGTGAAATCACGATAAAACTGCTGTTTTAAACTTGCAAAAATATAGAAATACGCTGTTTTGAACTATTCAAACTGACAAATTTATATATCTTTCGTGCGAAACGGTGATTTATGAGAAATGACGATAAAATTGCTGTTTTAAACTTGCAAAAACATAGAAAACGCTGTTTTCAACTATTCAAACTGATAAATTCATGTTTCTTTCGTTCTAAACGGTAGATTTTTGTGAAATTACGATAAAACTGCTGTTTTAAACTTGCAAAAACATAGAAAAACTTTGTTTTGAACTATTCAAACTGACAAATTCATGCTTCTTTCGTGCGAAACGGCGATTTATGAGAAATCACGATAAAACTGCTGTTTTAAACTTGCAAAAACATAGAAAAACGCAGTTTTGAACTATTCAAACTGACAAATTCATGTTTCTTTCGTGCGAAACGGCGATTTATGTTAAATGACGATAAAATTGCTGTTTTAAACTTGCAAAAACATAGGAAAACTCTGTTTTGAACTATTGAAACTGACAAACTCATGTTTCTTTCGTGCGAAACGGCGATTTATGAGAAATGACCATAAAATTGCAGTTTTAAACTTGCAAAAACATAGAAAAACGCTGTTTTGAACTACTCAAACTGACAAATTCATGTTTCTTTCGTGCGAAACGGCGATTTATGAGAAATGACGATAAAATTGCTGTTTTAAACTTGCAAAAATATAGAAAAACGCTGTTTTCAACTATTCAAACTGATAAATTCATGTTTATTTCGTGCAAACGGCGATTAATGACAAATGACGATAAAATTGCTGTTTTAAACTTGCAAAAACATAGAAAAACGCTGTTTTGAACTATTCAAACTGACAAACTCTTATTTCTTTCGTGCGAAACGGCGATTTATGAGAAATGACGATAAAATTGCAGTTTTAAACTTGCAAAAACATAGAAAAACGCTGTTTTGAACTATTCAAACTGACAAATTCATGTTTCTTTCGTGCGAAACGGCGATTTATGAGAAATGACGATAAAATTGCTGTTTTAAACTTGCAAAAACATAGAAAAACGCTGTTTTCAACTATTCAAACTGACAAATTCATGTTTCTTTCGTGGGAAACGGTGGGTTTTTGTGAAATCACGATAAACCTGCTGTTTTAAACTTGCAAAAACATAGAAAAACGCTGTTTTGAACTATTCAAACTGACAAATTCATGTTTCTTCCGTGCGAAACGGTGATTTATGAGAAATGACGTAAAAATTGCTGTTTTAAAATTGCAAAAACATAGAAAAACACTGTTTTCAACTATTCAAACTAATAAATTCAGGTTTCTTTCGTGCGAAACGGCGATTTATGAGAAATGACGATAAAATTGCTGTTTTAAACTTGCAAAAACATAGAAAAACACTGTTTTCAACTGTTTAAACTGATAAATTCTTGTTTCTTTCGTGCAAATCGGCGATTTATGTGAAATGACGATAATATTGCTGTTTTAAACTTGCAAAACATAGAAAAACGCTGTTTTCAACTATTCAAACTGATAAATTCATGTTTGTTTCGTGCGAAACGGCAATTTATGAGAAATGACGATAAAATTACTGTTTTAAACTTGCAAAAACAAGAAAAACGCTGTTTTCAACTATTCAAACTGATAAATTCATGTTTCTTTAGTTCGAAACGGTGGATTTTTGTGAAATCACGATGTAACTGCTGTTTTAAACTAGCAAAACCAAGAAAACGTTGTTTTCAACAATCTAAACTGACGTATTTAAAATGCTGTTTTAAACTTGCAAAAACATAGATAACGCTGTTTTGAAATATCCAAACTGACAAATTCAGTTTTGTGGTTTGGGGTTCGAGGTTTGAGGTTTGGGGTTGAGGTTTGGGGTTTGAGGTTTGGGGTTTGGGGTTTTGGGGTTAGGGGTTGAGGTTTGGGGTTTGAGGTTTGGGGTTCGCGGTTTGAGGTTTGGGGTTGGGGTTCGGTGTTTGAGGTTTTGGGTTTGGGGTTCGAGGTTTGAGGTTTGGGGTTCGAGGTTTGAGGTTTGGGGTTGAGGTTTGGAGTTTGAGGTTTGGGGTTGGGGGTTCGAGTTTTGGGGTTTGGGGTTGAGGTTTGGGGTTGAGGTTTGGGGTTTGAGGTTAGGGATTTGGGGTTCGAAGTTTGAGGTTTGGGGTTCGAGGATTGAGGTTTGGGGTTGAGGGTTGGGGTTTGAGTTTGAGGATTGGGGTTCGGGGTTTTAGGTTTGGTGTTTGTGGTGTTTAAATTGGGTGAAATGTTTCTTTCGTGCGAAACGGCGAATTATGAGATTCAAATTGCTGTTTTAAACTTGTAAAAACATAAAAAACGCTGTTTTCAACTGATCAAACTGATAAATTTCTTTTGTTGGAAACTGCGGATTTTTGTGAAATCACGATAAAACGCTGTTTTCAACTATTCAAACTGATAAATTCATGTTTCTTTCGTGAGAAACGGCGATTTAAGAGAAATGACGATAAAATTGCTGTTTTAAACTTGCAAAAACATAAAAAAAACGCTGTTTTCAACTATTCAAACTGATAAATTCATATTTCTTTCGTGCGAAACGGCGATTTATGAGAAATGACGATAAAATTGCTGTTTTAAACTTGCAAAAACATAAAAAAACGCTGTTTTCAACTATTCAAACTGATAAATTCATATTTCTTTCGTGCGAAACGGCGATTTATGAGAAATGACGTAAAATTGCTGTTTTAAACTTGCAAAAACATAGAAAAACGCTATTTTCAACTGTTCAAACTGATAAATTCATGTTTCTTTCGTGCGAAACAGCGATTTATGAGAAATGACGATAAAATTGCTGTTTTAAACTTGCAAAAACATAGAAAACGCTGTTTTCAACTATTCAAACTGATAAATTCATGTTTATTTCGTGCGAAACGGCGATTTATGAGAAATGGCGATAAAATTACTGTTTTAAACTTGCAAAAACAAGAAAAACGCTGTTTTCAACTACTCAAACTGATAAGTTCATGTTTCTTTAGTTCGAAACGGTGGATTTTTGTGAAATCACGATGAAACTGCTGTTTTAAACTAGCAAAACCAAGAAAACGCTGTTTTCAACAATCTCAACTGACGTATTTAAAATGATGTTTTAAACTTGCAAAAACATAGAAAACGCTGTTTTGAACTATCCATACTGACAAATTCAGTTTTGTGGTTTGGGGTTCGAGGTTTTAGATTTGGGGTTGAGGTTTGGGGTTTGAGGTTTGGGGTTTGGGGTTCGAGTTTTGGGGTTTGGGGTTGAGGTTTGGGGTTTGAGGTTTGGGGTTTGCTGTTTGAGTTTTGGGGTTGGGGTTCGGTGTTTGAGGTTTGGGGTTTGGGGTTCGAGGTTTGAGGTTTGGGGTTCGAGGTTTGAGGTTTGGGTTTGAGGTTTGGGGTTTGAGGTTTGGGGTTGGGCGTTCGAGTTTGGGGGTTTAGGGTTGGGGTTTGGGGTCGAGGTTTGTAGTTGAGGTTTGGGGTTGAGGTTTGGGGTTGAGGTTTGGGGTTTGAGGTTAGTTATTTGGGGTTCGAAGTTTGAGGTTTGGGGTTTGAGGTTTGGGGTTGGGGGTTTGAATTTTGGGGTTTGGGGTTGAGGTTTGGGGTTGAGGTTTGGGGTTGAGGTTTGGGGTTGAGGTTTGGGGTTTGAGGTTAGGGATTTGGGGTTCGAAGTTTGAGGTTTGGGGTTCGAGGTTTGAGGTTTGGGTTTGAAGTTTGGGGTTTGAGGTTTGGGGTTGGGCGTTCGAGTTTAGGGGTTTGGGGTTGGGGTTTGGGGTCGAGGTTTGTAGTTGAGGTTTGGGGTTGAGGTTTGGGGTTGAGGTTTGGGGTTGAGGTTTGGGGTTTGAGGTTAGGGATTTGGGGTTCGAAGTTTGAGGTTTGGGGTTTGAGGTTTGGGGTTGGGGGTTCGAGTTTTGGGGTTTGGGGTTGAGGTTTGGCGTTGAGGTTTGGGGTTGAGGTTTGGGGTTTGAGGTTAGGGATTTGGGGTTCGAAGTTTGAGGTTTGGGGTTCGAGGTTTGAGGTTTAGGGTTGAGGGTTGGGGTTTGAGTTTGGGGATTGAGGTTCGGGGTTTTAGGTTTGGTGTTTGTGGTGTTTTTATTGGGTGAAATGTTTCTTTCGTGCGAAACGGCGAATTATGAGATTCAAATTGCTGTTCTAATCTTGTAAAAACATAAAAAATGCTGTTTTCAACTAATCAAACTGATGAATTTCTCTTGTTGGAAACTGCGAATTTTTGTGAAATCACGATAAAACGCTGTTTTCAACTGTTCAAACTGATAAATTCATGTTTCTTTCGTGAGAAACGGCGATTTAAGAGAAATGACGATAAAATTGCTGTTTTAAACTTGCAAAAACATAGAAAAACGCTGTTTTCAACTATTCAAACTGACAAATTCATGTTACTTTCGTGCGAAACGGCGATTTATGAGAAATGACCCTAAAATTGCTGTTTTAAACTTGCAAAAACCAAGAAAAACGCTGTTTTGAACTATTCAAACTGACAAATTCATGTTTTATTCGTGCGAAACGGAGATTTATGAGAAATGACGATAAAATTGCTGTTTTAAACTTGCAAAAACATAGAAAAACGCTGTTTTCAACTATTCAAACTGATAAATTCATGTTTCTTTCGTGCGAAACGGCGATTTATGAGAAATGACGATAAAATTGCTGTTTTAAACTTGCAAAAACATAGAAAAACGCTGTTTTGAACTATTTAAACTGACAAATTCATGTTTCTTTCGTGCGAAACGGCGATTTATTAGAAATGACGGTAAAATTACTTTTTTAAACTTGCATAAACATAGAAAAACGCTGTTTTCAACTATTCAAATTGATATATTCATGTTTCTTTCGTGCGAAACGGCGATTTATGAGAAATGACGATAAAATTGCTGTTTTAAACTTGCAAAAACATAGAAAAACGCTGTTTTCAACTATTCAAACTGATAAATTCATGTTTCTTTCGTGCGAAACGGCGATTTATGAGAAATGACGATAAAATTGCTGTTTTAAACTTGCAAAAACATAGAAAAACGCTGTTTTGAACTATTCAAACTGACAAATTCATGTTTCTTTCGTGCGAAACGGCGATTTATGAGAAATGACGATAAAATTGCTGTTTTAATTTTGCAAAAACATAGAAAAACGCTGTTTTCAACTATTCAAACTGATATATTCATGTTTCTTTCGTGCGAAACGGCGATTTATGAGAAATGACGATAAAATTGCTGTTTTAAACTTGCAAAAATATAGAAAAACGCTGTTTTTAACTATTCAAACTGATAAATTCAGGTTTTTTTCGTTCGAAACGGTGGATTTTTGTTAAATCACGATAAAACTGCTGTTTTAAACTTGCAAAAACATAGAAAAACGCTGTTTTGAACTATTCAAACTGACAAATTCATGTTTTTTCGTCCGAAACGGCGATTTATGAGAAATGACGGTAAAATTACTGTTTTAAACTTGCAAAACATAGAAAAACGCTGTTTTCAACTATTCAAACTGATAAATTCATGTTTCTTTCGTGCGAAACGGCGATTTATGAAAAATCACGATAAAACTGCTGTTTCAAACTTGCAAAAACATAGAAAAATGCAGTTTTGAACTATTCAAACTGACAAATTCATGTTTCTTTCGTGCGAAACGGCGATTTATGAGAAATGACGATAAAATTGCTGTTTTAAACTTGCAAAAACATAGAAAAACGCTGTTTTGAACTATTCAAACTGACAAACTCATGTTTCTTTCGTGCGAAACGGCGATTTATGAGAAATGATGATAAAATTGCTGTTTTAAACTTGCAAAAACATAGAAAAACGCTGTTTTGAACTATTCAAACTGACAAACTCATGTTTCTTTTGTGCGAAACGGCGATTTATGAGAAATGACGATAAAATTGCAGTTTTAAACTTGCAAAAACATAGAAAAACGCTGTTTTGAACTATTTAAACTGACAAATTCATGTTTCTTTCGTGCGAAACGGCGATTAATGAGAAATGACGATAAAATTGCTGTTTAAAACTTGCAAAAACATAGAAAAACGCTGTTTTGAACTATTCAAACTGACAAATTCATGTTTCTTTCGTGCGAAACGGCGATTTATGAGAAATGACGATAAAATTGCTGTTTTAAACTTGCAAAAACATAGGAAAACTCTGTTTTGAACTATTCAAACTGACAAACTCATGTTTCTTTCGTGCGAAACGGCGATTTATGAGAAATGTCGATTAAAGGTTTTGGGGTTTGAGGTTTGGGGTTCGCGGTTTGAGGTTTGGGGTTGGGGTTCGGTGTTTGAGGTTTGGGGTTTGGGGTTTGAGGTTTGAGGTTTGGGGTTCGAGGTTTGAGGTTTGGGGTTGAGGTTTGGGGTTTGAGGTTTGGGGTTGGGGGTTCGAGTTTTGGGGTTTGGGGTTGAGGTTTGGGGTTTGAGGTTAGAGATTTGGGGTTCGAAGTTTGAGGTTTGGGGTTCGAGGTTTGAGGTTTGGGGTTGAGGGTTTGGTTTTAGTTTGAGGATTGGGGTTCGGGGTTTTAGGTTTGGTGTTTGTGGTGTTTAAATTGGGTGAAATGTTTCTTTCGTGCGAAACGGCGAATTATGAGATTCAAATTGCTGTTTCAAACTGATAAATTCATGTTTCTTTCGTGCGAAACGGCGATTTATGAGAAATGACGATAAAATTGCTGTTTTAAACTTGCAGAAACATAGAAAAACGCTGTTTTCAACTATTCAAACTGATAAATTCATGTTTCTTCCGTGCGAAACAGCGATTTATGAGAAATGACGATAAAATTGCTGTTTTAAACTTGCAAAAACATAGAAAAACGCTGTTTTCAACTATTCAAACTGACAAATTCATGTTTCTTCCGTGCGAAACGGCGATTTATGAGAAATGACGATAAAATTGCAGTTTTAAACTTGCAAAAACATAGAAAAACGCTGTTTTGAACTATTTAAACTGACAAATTCATGTTTCTTTCGTGCGAAACGGCGATTTATTAGAAATGACGGTAAAATTACTTTTTTAAACTTGCAAAAACATAGAAAAACGCTGTTTTCAACTATTCAAATTGATATATTCATGTTTCTTTCGTGCGAAACGGCGATTTATGAGAAATGACGATAAAATTGCTGTTTTAAACTTGCAAAAACATAGAAAAACGCTGTTTTCAACTATTCAAACTGATAAATTCATGTTTCTTTCGTGCGAAACGGCGATTTATGAGAAATGACGATAAAATTGCTGTTTTAAACTTGCAAAAACATTAAAAAACGCTGTTTTCAACTATTCAAACTGATAATTTCATATTTATTTCCTGCGAAACGGCGATTTATGAGAAATGACAATAAAATTGCTGTTTTAAACTTGCAAAAACATAGAAAAACGCTGTTTTCAACTATTCAAACTGATATATTCATGTTTCTTTCGTGCGAAACGGCGATTTATGAGAAATGACGATAAAATTGCTGTTTTAAACTTGCAAAAACATAGAAAAACGCTGTTTTCAACTATTCAAACTGATAAATTCTTGTTTTTTTCGTGTGAAACGCCGATTTATGAGAAATGACGATAAAATTGCTGTTTTAAACTTGCAAAAACATAGAAAAACGGTGTTTTGAACTATTCAAACTGACAAATTCATGTTTTTTTTCGTGTGAAACGGCGATTTATGAGAAATGACGATAATATTGCTGTTTTAAACTTGCAAAAACCTAGAAAAACGCAGTTTTCAACTATTCAAACTGATAAATTCATGTTTCTTTTGTGTGAAACGGCGATTTATGAGAAATGACGATAAAATTGCTGTTTTAAACTTGCAAAAACATAGAAAAACGCTGTTTTGAACTATTCAAACTGACAAATTCATGTTTCTTTTGTGTGAAACGGCGATTTATGAGAAACGACGATAAAATTGCTGTTTTAAACTTGCAAAAACATAGAAAAACGCTGTTTTGAACTATTCAAACTGACAAATTCATGTTTCTTTCGTGTGAAACGGCGATTTATGAGAAACGACGATAAAATTGCTGTTTTAAACTTGCAAAAACATAGAAAAACGCTGTTTTGAACTATTCAAACTGACAAATTCATTTTTCTTTCGTGTGAAACGGCGATTTATGAGAAATGACGATCAAATTGCTGTTTTAAACTTGCAAAAACATATAAAAACTCTGTTTTCAATTGTTCAAACTGATAAATTCTTGTTTCTTTCGTGCGAAACGGCGATTTATGAGTAATGACGATAAAATTGCTGTTTTAAACTTGCAAAAACATAGAAAAACGCTGTTTTCAACTACTCAAACTGATAAATTCATGTTTATTTCGTGCGAAACAGCGATTTATGAGAAATGACGATAAAATTGCTGTTTTAAACTTGCAAAAACAAGAAAAACGCTGTTTTCAACTATTCAAACTGATAAATTCATGTTTCTTTAGTTCGAAACGGTGGATTTTTGTGAAATCACGATGAAACTGCTGTTTTAAACTAGCAAAACCAAGAAAACGCTGTTTTCAACAATCTAAACTGACGTATTTAAAATGCTGTTTTAAACTTGCAAAAACATAGAAAACGCTGTTTTGAAGTATCCAAACTGACAAATTCAGTTTTGTGGTTTGGGGTTCGAGGTTTGAGGTTTGGGGTTGAGGTTTGGGGTTTGAGGTTTGGGGTTGGGGGTTCGAGTTTTGGGGTTTGGGGTTGAGGTTTGGGGTTGAGGTTTGGGGTTGAGGTTTGGGGTTTGAGGTTAGGGATTTGGGGTTCGAAGTTTGAGGTTTGGGGTTCGAGGTTTGAGGTTTGGGGTTGAGGGTTGGGGTTTGAGTTTGAGGATTGGGGTTCGGGGTTTTAGGTTTGGTGTTTGTGGTGTTTTAATTGGGTGAAATGTTTCTTTCGTGCGAAACGGCGAATTATGAGATTCAAATTGCTGTTTTAAACTTGTAAAAACATAAAAAACGCTGTTTTCAACTAATCAAACTGATGAATTTCTTTTGTTGGAAACTGCGGATTTTTGTGAATTCAAGATAAAACGCTGTTTTCAACTATTCAAACTGATAAATTCATGTTTCTTTCATAAGAAACGGCGATTTAAGAGAAATGACGATAAAATTGCTGTTTTAAACTTGCAAAAACATAGAAAAACGCTGTTTTTAACTATTCAAACTGATAAATTCATGTTTCTTTCCTTCGAAACGGTGGATTTTTGTGAAATCACGATAAAACTGCTGTTTTAAACTAGCAAAATACGCTGTTTTCAACTATCTAAACTGAAGTATTTAAAACGCTGTTTTAAACTTGCAAAAACATAAAAAACGCTGTTTTGAACTATCCAAACTGATAAATTCATGTTTCTTTCGTGTAAAACGGCGATTTATGAGAAATGACGATAAAATTGCTGTTTTAAACTTGCAAAAACATAGAAAAATGCTATTTTCAACTGTTCAAACTGATAAATTCATGTTTCTTACGTGCGAAATGGCGATTTATGAGAAATGACGATATAATTGCTGTTTTAAACTTGCAAAAACATAGAAAAACTCTGTTTTGAACTATTCAAACTGACAAATTCATGTTTCATTCGTGCGAAACGGCGATTTATGAGAAATGACGATAAAATTGCTGTTTTAAACTTGCAAAAACATAGAAAAACGCTGTTTTGAACTATTCAAACTGTCAAATTCATGTTTCTTTCGTGCGAAACGGCGATTTATGAGAAATGACGATAAAATTGCTGTTTTAAACTTGCAAAAACATAGAAAAACGCTGTTTTCAACTATTCAAACTGATATATTCATGTTTCTTTCGTGTGAAACGGCGATTTATGAGAAATGACAAAAAAACTTGCAAAATCATAGAAAAACGCTGTTTTCTACTATTCAAACTGACAAATTCATGTTTCTTTCGTGCGAAACGGCGATTTATGAGAAATGACGATAAAATTGCTGTTTTAAACTTGCAAAAACATAGGAAAACGCTGTTTTGAACTATTCAAACTGACAAATTCATGTTTCTTTCGTGTGAAACGGCGATTTATGAGAAATGACAAAAAAACTTGCAAAATCATAGAAAAACGCTGTTTTCAACTATTCAAACTGATAAATTCATGTTTCTTTCCTTCGAAACGGTGGATTTTTGTGAAATCACGATAAAACTGCTGTTTTAAACTAGCAAAATACGCTGTTTTCAACAATCTAAACTGAAGTATTAAAAACGCTGTTTTAAACTTGCAAAAACATAAAAAACGCTGTTTTGAACTATCCAAACTGATAAATTCATGTTTATTTCGTGTGAAACGGCGATTTATGAGAAATGACGATAAAATTGCTGTTTTAAACTTGCAAAAACATAGAAAAATGCTATTTTCAACTGTTCAAACTGATAAATTCATGTTTTTTCGTGCGAAACGGCGATTTATGAGAAATGACGATAAAATTGCTGTTTTAAACTTGCAGAAACATAGAAAAACGCTGTTTTCAACTATTCAAACTGATAAATTCATGTTTCTTCCGTGCGAAACGGCGATTTATGAGAAATGACGATAAAATTCCTGTTTTAAACTTGCAAAAACATAGAAAAACGCTGTTTTCAACTATTCAAACTGTTTATTTCGTGCGAAACGGCAATTTATGAGAAATGACGATAAAATTACTGTTTTGAACTTGCAAAAACAAGAAAAACGCTGTTTTCAACTATTCAAACTGATAAATTCATGTTTCTTTAGTTCGAAACGGTGGATTTTTGTGAAATCACGATGAAACTGCTGTTTTAAACTAGCAAAACCAAGAAAACGATGTTTTCAACAATCTAAACTGACGTATTTAAAATGCTGTTTTAAACTTGCAAAAACATAGAAAACGCTGTTTTGAAGTATCCAAACTGACAAATTCAGTTTTGTGGTTTGGGGTCCGAGGTTTGAGGTTTGGGGTTGAGGTTTGGGGTTTGAGGTTTGGGGTTTGGGGTTTTGGGGTTAGGGGTTGAGGTTTGGGGTTTGAGGTTTGGGGTTCGCGGTTTGAGGTTTGGGGTTGGGGTTCGGTGTTTGAGGTTTGGGGTTTGGGGTTCGAGGTTTGAGGTTTGGGGTTCGAGGTTTGAGGTTTGGGGTTGAGGTTTGGGGTTTGAGGTTTGGGGTTGGGGGTTCGAGTTTTGGGGTTTGGGGTTGAGGTTTGGGGTTTGAGGTTAGGGATTTGGGGTTCGAAGTTTGAGGTTTGGGGTTCGAGGTTTGAGGTTTGGGGTTGAGGGTTGGGGTTTGAGTTTGAGGATTGGGGTTCGGGGTTTTAGGTTTGGTGTTTGTGGTGTTTAAATTGGGTGAAATGTTTCTTTCGTGCGAAACGGCGGATTATGAGATTCAAATTGCTGTTTTAAACTTGTAAAAACATAAAAAAAGCTGTTTTCAACTAATCAAACTGATGAATTTCTTTTGTTGGAAACTGCGGATTTTTGTGAAATCACGATAAAACGCTGTTTTCAACTATTCAAACTGATAAATTTATGTTTCTTTCATGAGAAACGGCGATTTAAGAGAAATGACGATAAAATTGCTGTTTTAAACTCGCAAAAACATAGAAAAACGCTGTTTTCAACTATTCAAACTGATAAATTCATGTTTCTTTCCTTCGAAACGGTGGATTTTTGTGAAATCACGATAAAACTGCTGTTTTAAACTAGCAAAATACGCTGTTTTCAACAATCTAAACTGAAGTATTAAAAACGCTGTTTTAAACTTGCAAAAACATAAAAAACGCTGTTTTGAACTATCCAAACTGATAAATTCATGTTTATTTCGTGTGAAACGGCGATTTATGAGAAATGACGATAAAATTGCTGTTTTAAACTTGCAAAAACATAGAAAAATGCTATTTTCAACTGTTCAAACTGATAAATTCATGTTTTTTCGTGCGAAACGGCGATTTATGAGAAATGACGATAAAATTGCTGTTTTAAACTTGCAGAAACATAGAAAAACGCTGTTTTCAACTATTCAAACTGATAAATTCATGTTTCTTCCGTGCGAAACGGCGATTTATGAGAAATGACGATAAAATTCCTGTTTTAAACTTGCAAAAACATAGAAAAACGCTGTTTTCAACTATTCAAACTATTTATTTCGTACGAAACGGCAATTTATGAGAAATGACGATAAAATTACTGTTTTGAACTTGCAAAAACAAGAAAAACGCTGTTTTCAACTATTCAAACTGATAAATTCATGTTTCTTTAGTTCGAAACGGTGGATTTTTGTGAAATCACGATGAAACTGCTGTTTTAAATTAGCAAAACCAAGAAAACAATCTAAACTGACGTATTTAAAATGCTGTTTTAAACTTGCAAAAACATAGAAAACGCTGTTTTGAAGTATCCAAATTGACAAATTCAGTTTTGTGGTTTGGGGTTCGAGGTTTGAGGTTTGGGGTTGAGGTTTGGGGTTTGAGGTTTGGGGTTTGGGGTTTTGGGGTTAGGGGTTGAGGTTTGGGGTTTGAGGTTTGGGGTTCGCGGTTTGAGGTTTGGGGTTGGGGTTCGGTGTTTGCGGTTTGGGGTTTGGGGTTCGAGGTTTGAGGTTTGGGGTTCGAGGTTTGAGGTTTGGGGTTGAGGTTTGGGGTTTGAGGTTTGGGGTTGGAGGTTCGAGTTTTGGGGTTTGGGGTTGAGGTTTGGGGTTGAGGTTTGGGGTTGAGTTTGGGGTTTGAGGTTAGGGATTTGGGGTTCGAAGTTTGAGGTTTGGGGTTCGAGGTTTGAGGTTTGGGGTTGAGGGTTGGGGCTTGAGTTTGAGGATTGGGGTTCGGGGTTTTAGGTTTGGTGTTTGTGGTGTTTAAATTGGGTGAAATGTTTCTTTCGTGCGAAACGGCGAATTATGAGATTCAAATTGCTGTTTTAAACTTGTAAAAACATAAAAAACGCTGTTTTCAACTAATCAAACTGATGAATTTCCTTTGTTGGAAACTGCGGATTTTTGTGAAATCACGATAAAACGCTGTTTTCAACTACTCAAACTGATAAATTCATGTTTCTTTCGTGAGAAATGGCGATTTAAGAGAAATGACGATAAAATTGCTGTTTTAAACTTGCAAAAACAAGAAAAACGCTGTTTTCAACTATTCAAACTGATAAATTCATGTTTCTTTAGTTCGAAACGGTGGATTTTTGTGAAATCACGATGAAACTGCTGTTTTAAATTAGCAAAACCAAGAAAACGCTGTTTTCAACAATCTAAACTGACGTATTTAAAATGCTGTTTTAAACTTGCAAAAACATAGAAAACGCTGTTTTGAAGTATCCAAATTGACAAATTCAGTTTTGTGGTTTGGGGTTCGAGGTTTGAGGTTTGGGGTTGAGGTTTGGGGTTTGAGGTTTGGGGTTTGGGGTTTTGGGGTTAGGGGTTGAGGTTTGGGGTTTGAGGTTTGGGGTTCGCGGTTTGAGGTTTGGGGTTGGGGTTCGGTGTTTGCGGTTTGGGGTTTGGGGTTCGAGGTTTGAGGTTTGGGGTTCGAGGTTTGAGGTTTGGGGTTGAGGTTTGGGGTTTGAGGTTTGGGGTTGGAGGTTCGAGTTTTGGGGTTTGGGGTTGAGGTTTGGGGTTGAGGTTTGGGGTTGAGTTTGGGGTTTGAGGTTAGGGATTTGGGGTTCGAAGTTTGAGGTTTGGGGTTCGAGGTTTGAGGTTTGGGGTTGAGGGTTGGGGCTTGAGTTTCAGGATTGGGGTTCGGGGTTTTAGGTTTGGTGTTTGTGGTGTTTAAATTGGGTGAAATGTTTCTTTCGTGCGAAACGGCGAATTATGAGATTCAAATTGCTGTTTTAAACTTGTAAAAACATAAAAAACGCTGTTTTCAACTAATCAAACTGATGAATTTCCTTTGTTGGAAACTGCGGATTTTTGTGAAATCACGATAAAACGCTGTTTTCAACTACTCAAACTGATAAATTCATGTTTCTTTCGTGAGAAATGGCGATTTAAGAGAAATGACGATAAAATTGCTGTTTTAAACTTGCAAAAACATAGAAAAAAGCTGTTTTCAAATATTCAAACTGACAAATTCATGTTTCATTCGTGTGAAACGGCGATTTATGAGAAATGACGATAAAATTGCTGTTTTAAACTTGCAAAAACATAGAAAAACGCTGTTTTGAACTATTCAAACTGACAAATTCATGTTTCTTTCGTGTGAAACGGCAATTTATGAGAAATGACGATAAAATTGCTGTTTTAAACTTGCAAAAACATAGAAAAACGCTGTTTTGAACTATTCAAACTGACAAATTCATGTTTCTTTCGTGTGAAACGGCGATTTATGAGAAATGACGATAAAATTGCTGTTTTAAACTTGCAAAAACATAGAAAAACGCTGTTTTCAACTATTCAAACTGATAAATTCATGTTTCTTTCGTGTGAAACGGCGATTTATGAGAAATGACGATAAAATTGCTGTTTTAAACTTGCAAAAACATAGAAAAACGCTGTTTTGAACTATTCAAACTGACAAATTCATGTTTCTTTCGTGTGAAACGGCGATTTATGAGAAACGACGATAAAATTGCTGTTTTGAACTTGCAAAAACATAGAAAAACGCTGTTTTGAACTATTCAAACTGACAAATTCATGTTTCTTTCGTGCGAAACGGTGATTTATGAGAAATGACGATCAAATTGCTGTTTTAAACTTGCAAAAACATAGAAAAACACTGTTTTCAACTGTTCAAACTGATAAATTCTTGTTTCTTTCGTGCGAAATGGCGATTTATGAGAAATGACGATATAATTGCTGTTTTAAACTTGCAGAAACATAAAAAAACGCTGTTTTCAACTATTCAAACTGATAAATTCATGTTTATTTCGTGCGAAACGGCAATTTATGAGAAATGACGATAAAATTACTGTTTTAAACTTGCAAAAACAAGAAAAACGCTGTTTTCAACAATTCAAACTAATAAATTCATGTTTCTTTAGTTCGAAACGGTGGATTTTTGTTAAATCACGATGAAACTGCTGTTTTAAATTAGCAAAACCAAGAAAACGCTGTTTTCAACAATCTAAACTGACGTATTTAAAATGCTGTTTTAAACTTGCAAAAACATTGAAAACGCTGTTTTGAACTATTCAAACTGACAAATTCATGTTTCATTCGTGTGAAACGGCGATTTATGAGAAATGACGATAAAATTGCTGTTTTAAACTTGCAAAAACATAGGAAAACGCTGTTTTGAACTATTCAAACTGACAAATTCATGTTTCTTGCGTGTGAAACGGCGATTTATGAGAAATGACGATAAAATTGCTGTTTTAAACTTGCAAAAACATAGAAAAACGCTGTTTTGAACTATTCAAATTGACAAATTCATGTTTCTTTCGTGTGAAACGGCGATTTATGAGAAATGACGATAAAATTGCTGTTTTAAACTTGCAAAAACATAGAAAAACGCTGTTTTTAACTATTCAAACTGATAAATTCAGGTTTCTTTCGTTCGAAACGGTGGATTTTTGTGAAATCACGATAAAACTGCTGTTTTAAACTTGCAAAAACATAGAAAAACGCTGTTTTGAACTATTCAAACTGACAAATTCATGTTTCTTTCGTGCGAAACGGCGATTTATGAGAAATGACGATAAAATTGCTGTTTTAAACTTGCAAAAACATAGAAAAACGCTGTTTTGAACTATTCAAACTGACAAATTCATGTTTCTTTCGTGCGAAACGGCGATTTATGAGAAATGACGATCAAATTGCTGTTTTAAACTTGCAAAAACATAGAAAAACGCTGTTTTGAACTATTCAAACTGACAAATTCATGTTTCTTTCGTGTGAAACGGCGATTTATGAGAAATGACAAAAAAACTTGCAAAATCATAGAAAAACGCTGTTTTCAACTATTCAAACTGACAAATTCATGTTTCTCTCGTGCGAAACGGCGATTTATGAGAAATGACGATAAAATTGCTGTTTTAAACTTGCAAAAACATAGAAAAACGCTGTTTTGAACTATTCAAACTGACAAATTCATGTTTCTTTCGTGCGAAACGGCGATTTATGAGAAATGACGATAAAATTGCTGTTTTAAACTTGCAAAAACATAGAAAAACGCTGTTTTGAACTATTCAAACTGACAAATTCATGTTTCTTTCGTGCGAAACGGCGATTTATGAGATATGACGATAAAATTGCTGTTTTAAACTTGCAAAAACATAGAAAAACGCTGTTTTGAACTATTCAAACTGACAAACTCATGTTTCTTTCGTGCGAAACGGCGATTTATGAGAAATAACGATAAAATTGCTGTTTTAAACTTGCAAAAACATAGAAAAACACTGTTTTCAACTGTTCAAACTGATAAATTCTTGTTTCTTTCGTGCGAAAAGCCGATTTATGAGAAATGACGATAAAATTACTGTTTTGAACTTGCAAAAACAAGAAAAACGCTGTTTTCAACTATTCAAACTGATAAATTCATGTTTCTTTAGTTCGAAACGGTGGATTTTTGTGAAATCACGATGAAACTGCTGTTTTAAACTAGCAAAACTGACGTATTTAAAACTGACAGCGTTTTTCTATGTTTTTGCAAGTTTAAAACAGCAATTTTATCGTCATTTCTCATAAATCGCCGTTTCACACGAAAGAAACATGAATTTATCAGTTTTAATAGTTGAAAACTGCGTTTTTCTATGTTTTTGCAAGTTTAAAACAGCAATTTTATCGTTATTTCTCATAAATCGCCGTTTCACACGAAAGAAACATGAATTTGTCAGTTTGAATAGTTCAAAACAGCGTTTTTCTATGTTTTTGCAATTTTAAAACAGCAATTTTATCGTCATTTCTCATAAATCGCCGTTTCACACGAAAGAAACATGAATTTGTCAGTTTGAATAGTTCAAAACAGCGTTTTTCTATGTTTTTGCAATTTTAAAACAGCAATTTTATCGTCATTTCTCATAAATCGCCGTTTCGCACGAAAGAAACATGAATTTGTCAGTTTGAATAGTTGAAAACAGCGTTTTTCTATGTTTTTGCAAGTTTAAAACAGCAATTTTATCGTCATTTCTCATAAATCGCCGTTTCACACGAAAGAAACATGAATTTGTCAGTTTGAATAGTTCAAAACAGCGTTTTTCTATGTTATTGCAAGTTTAAAACAGCAATTTTATCGTCATTTCTCATAAATCGCCGTTTCACACGAAAGAAACATGAATTTGTCAGTTTGAATATATCAAAACAGGGTTTTTCTATGTTTTTGCAAGTTTAAAACAGCAGTTTTATCGTGATTTCACAAAAATCCACCCTTTCGAACGAAAGAAACCTGAATTTATCAGTTTGAATAGTTAAAAACAGCGTTTTTCTATGTTTTTGCAAGTTTAAAACAGCAATTTTATCGTCATTTCTCATAAATCGCCGTTTCACACGAAAGAAACATGAATTTATCAGTTTGAATAGTTGAAAACAGCGTTTTTCTATGTTTTTGCAAGTTTAAAACAGCAATTTTATCGTCATTTTTTATAAATCGCCGTTTTACACGAAAGATACATGAATTTGTCAGTTTGAATAGTTCAAAACAGCGTTTTTCTATGTTTTTGCAAGTTTAAAACAGCAATTTTATCGTCATTTCTCATAAATCGCCGTTTCGCACGAAAGAAACATGAATTTGTCAGTTTGAATAGTTCAAAACAGCGTTTTTCTATGTTTTTGCAAGTTTAAAACAGCAGTTTTATCGTGATTTCAGAAAAATCCACCGTTTCGAGCGAAAGAAACCTGAATTTATCAGTTTGAATAGTTAAAAACAGCGTTTTTCTATGTTTTTGCAAGTTTAAAACAGCAATTTTATCGTCATTTCTCATAAATCGCCGTTTCACACGAAAGAAACATGAACTTGTCAGTTTGAATAGTTCAAAACAGCGATTTTCTATGTTTTTGCAAGTTTAAAACAGCAATTTTATCGTCATTTCTCATATATCGCCGTTTCACACGAAAGAAACATGAATTTGTCAGTTTGAATAGTTCAAAACAGGGTTTTTTCTATGTTTTTGCAAGTTTAAAACAGCAGTTTTATCGTGATTTCACAAAAATCCACCTTTTCGAACGAAAGAAATCTGAATTTATCAGTTTGAATAGTTGAAAACAGCGTTTTTCTATGTTTTTGCAAGTTTAAAACAGCAATTTTATCGTCATTTCTCATAAATCGCTGTTTCGCACGAAAGAAACATGAATTTATCAGTTTGAATAGTTGAAAACAGCGTTTTTCTATGTTTTTGCGAGTTTAAAACAGCAATTTTATCGTCATTGCTCATAAATCGCCGTTTCACATGAAAGAAACATGAATTTGGCAGTTTGAATAGTTGAAAACAGCGTTTTTCTAAGTTTTTGCAAGTTTAAAACAGCAATTTTATCGTCATTTCTCATAAATCGCCGTTTCACACGAAAGTAACATGAATTTGTCAGTTTGAATAGTTCAAAACAGGATTTTTCTATGTTTTTGCAAGTTTAAAATAGCAGTTTTATCGTGATTTCACAAAAATCCACCCTTTCGAACGAAAAAAACCTGAATTTATCAGTTTGAATAGTTAAAAACAGCGTTTTTCTATGTTTTTGCAAGTTTAAAACAGCAATTTTATTTTATCGTCATTTCTCATAAATCGCCGTTTCACACGAAAGAAACATGAATTTGTCAGTTTGAATAGTTCAAAACAGGGTTTTTCTATGTTTTTGCAAGTTCAAAACAGCAGTTTTATCGTGATTTCACAAAAATCCACCCTTGCGAACGAAAGAAACCTGAATTTATCAGTTTGAATAGTTAAAAACAGCGTTTTTCTATGTTTTTGCAAGTTTAAAACAGCAATTTATCGTCATTTCTCATAAATCGTCGTTTCACACGAAAGAAACATGAATTTATCAGTTTGAATAGTTGAAAACAGCGTTTTTCTATGTTTTTTGCAAGTTTAAAACAGCAATTTTATCGTCATTTCTCATAAATCGCCGTTTCACACGAAAGAAAGATGAATTTGTCAGTTTGAATAGTTCAAAACAGCGTTTTTCTATGTTTTTGCAAGTTTAAAACAGCAATTTTATCGTCATTTCTCATAAATCGCCGTTTCACACGAAAGAAACATGAATTTATCAGTTTAAATAGTTGAAAACAGCGTTTTTCTATGTTTTTGCAAGTTTAAAACAGCAATTTTATCGTCATTTCTCATAAATCGCTGTTTCACACGAAAGAAACATGAATTTGTCAGTTTGAATAGTTCAAAACAGCGTTTTTCTATGTTTTTGCAAGTTTAAAACAGCAATTTTATCGTCATTTCTCATAAATCGCCGTTTCACACACGAAAGAAACATGAATTTATCAGTTGAATAGTTGAAAACTGCGTTTTTCTATGTTTTTGCAAGTTTAAAACAGCAATTTTATCGTCATTTCTCATAAATCGCCGTTTCACACGAAAGAAACATGAATTTGTCAGTTTGAATAGTTTCAAAACAGCGTTTTTCTATGTTTTTGCAAGTTTAAAACAGCAATTTTATCGTCATTTCTCATAAATCGCCGTTTCACCCGAAAGAAACATGAATTTATCAGTTTGAATAGTTGAAAACAGCGTTTTTCTATGTTTTTGCAAGTTTAAAACAGCAATTTTATCGTCATTTCTCATAAATCGCCGTTTCACACGAAAGAAACATGAATTTATCAGTTTGAATAGTTGAAAACAGCGTTTTTTCTATGTTTTTGCAAGTTTAAAACAGCAATTTTATCGTCATTTCTCATAAATCGCCGTTTCACACGAAAGAAACATGAATTTATCAGTTTAAATAGTTGAAAACAGCGTTTTTCTATGTTTTTGAAGTTTAAAACAGCAATTTTATCGTCATTTCTCATAAATCGCTGTTTCACACGAAAGAAACATGAATTTGTCAGTTTGAATAGTTCAAAACAGCGTTTTTCTATGTTTTTGCAAGTTTAAAACAGCAATTTTATCGTCATTTCTCATAAATCGCCGTTTCACACAAAAGAAACATGAATTTATCAGTTGAATAGTTGAAAACTGCGTTTTTCTATGTTTTTGCAAGTTTAAAACAGCAACTTTATCGTCATTTCTCATAAATCGCTGTTTCACACGAAAGAAACATGAATTTGTCAGTTTGAATAGTTCAAAACAGCGTTTTTCTATGTTTTTGCAAGTTTAAAACAGCAATTTTATCGTCATTTCGCATAAATCGCCGTTTCACACGAAAGAAACATGAATTTATCAGTTGAATAGTTGAAAACTGCGTTTTTCTATGTTTTTGCAAGTTTAAAACAGCAATTTTATCGTCATTTCTCATAAATCGCCGTTTCACACGAAAGAAACATGAATTTGTCAGTTTGAATAGTTCAAAACAGCGTTTTTCTATGTTTTTGCAAGTTTAAAACAGCAATTTTATCGTCATTTCTCATAAATCGCCGTTTCACACGAAAGAAACATGAATTTATCAGTTTGAATAGTTGAAAACAGCGTTTTTCTATGTTTTTGCAAGTTTAAAACAGCAATTTTATCGTCATTTCTCATAAATCGCCGTTTCACACAAAAGAAACATGAATTTATCAGTTGAATAGTTGAAAACTGCGTTTTTCTATGTTTTTGCAAGTTTAAAACAGCAATTTTATCGTCATTTCTCATAAATCGCCGTTTCACACGAAAGAAACATGAATTTGTCAGTTTGAATAGTTCAAACCAGCGTTTTTCTATGTTTTTGCAAGTTTAAAACAGCAATTTTATCGTCATTTCTCATAAATCGCCGTTTCACACGAAAGAAACATGAATTTATCAGTTTGAATAGTTGAAAACAGCGTTTTTTCTATGTTTTTGCAAGTTTAAAACAGCAATTTTATCGTCATTTCTCATAAATCGTCGTTTCGCACGAAAGAAACATGAATTTGTCATTTTGAATAGTTGAAAACAGCGTTTTTCTATGTTTTTGCAAGTTTAAAACAGCAATTTTATCGTCATTTCTCATAAATCGCCGTTTAACACGAAAGAAACATGAATTTGTCAGTTTGAATAGTTCAAAACAGCGTTTTTCTATGTTTTTGCAAGTTTAAAACAGCAATTTTATCGTCATTTCTCATAAATCGCCGTTTCACACGAAAGAAACATGAATTTGTCAGTTTGAATAGTTCAAAACAGCGTTTTTCTATGTTTTTGCAAGTTTAAAACAGCAATTTTATCGTCATTTCTCAAAAATCACCGTTTCGCACGAAAGAAACATGAATTTGTCAGTTTGAATAGTTAAAAACAGCGTTTTTCTATGTTTTTGCAAGTTTAAAACAGCAGTTTTATCGTGATTTCACAAAAATTGACCGTTTCGAACGAAAGAAACCTGAATTTATCAGTTTGAATATTTAAAAACAGCGTTTTTTCTATGTTTTTGCGAGTTTAAAACAGCAATTTTATCGTCATTTCTCATAAATCGCTGTTTCGCACGAAATAAACTTGAATTTGTCAGTTTAAATAGTTGAAAACAGCGTTTTTCTATGTTTTTGCGAGTTTAAAACAGCAATTTTATCGTCATTTCTCATAATCGCCGTTTTGCACGGAAGAATCATGAATTTGTCAGTTTGAATAGTAAAAAACAGCGTTTTTCTATGTTTTTGCAAGTTTAAAACAGCAATTTTATTGTCATTTCTCATAAATCGCCGTTTCGCACGAAAGAAACATGAATTTGTCAGTTTGAATAGTTCAAAACAGCGTTTTTCTATGTTTTTGCAAGTTTAAAACAGCAATTATATCGTCATTTCTCATAAATCGCCGTTTCACACAAAAGAAACATGAATTTATCAGTTTGAATAGTTGAAAACTGCGTTTTTCTATGTTTTTGCAAGTTTAAAACAGCAATTTTATCGTCATTTCTCATAAATCGCCGTTTCACACGAAAGAAACATGAATTTGTCAGTTTGAATAGTTCAAAACAGCGTTTTTCTATGTTTTTGCAAGTTTAAAACAGCAATTTTATCGTCATTTCTCATAAATCGCCGTTTAACACAAAAGAAACATGAATTTATCAGTTTGAATAGTTGAAAACTGCGTTTTTCTATGTTTTTGCAAGTTTAAAACAGCAATTTTATCGTCATTTCTCATAAATCGCCGTTTCACACGAAAGAAACATGAATTTGTCAGTTTGAATAGTTCAAAACTGCGTTTGTAACGAAGTGATTCGTCACAAGCAGCTAAATGTGATCTGATTTGGTAAAATCAGACCTTTTCGTCCTTAAACCGCGAATAACTCACGCATAGAGCAACGCACGCGCGTAAAAACTTTTATCCGACGGTTAAACACCGCGAGCCACCGTATTTTGTTATTTGGAGCAAGATTCGCGCACCCGTGATCCCAATTCCATTTTGTACCAGTGCTCCATATACTTTAGCATAGGAAAGACGATTTTATTCCTAACCAAACAGGATCAATTAATAAAACGCTATATAAACCGACGATTTTGGCGACAAAATCATCATTGTTCCGAGAGTTCTTCCGTGAGCAATATATCAGTGAGAGCTATCCTCTGATCTTCCGAGAACCACCGTACCGTTCTGCAATCAGCACCAGGTGAGCAAGTCGTTCCGTTTAACCGCTAGTAACTCCGTGAGCTTCTCCGAGAGTTCTTTTAATCAGTGTGAGTTATCCTCTGATCCGCTTGCTACCGTACCGTCACCGTAGACTATACCGGGTGCTCCGTTAAACGAGGTTGTCGCTGACTGCTTCTGTGGCTTCTTGGTGGAGCGAATTCTTGTGGCACTGCGAGTTACACGACGCTGTAAGAGTACCGTTGCTGAGAGTTCTCTCGTAACGTAACAAATACAGTCGGCGGTGAGTTTTCCTGGGTCACGAGGTGCGCGACACGGAGAAGTCATCCGTGAAACGAATTGGGGTGTGTAGACCGCGAGTTTTCCGGTCACTTACACCAATCCGGACGTCCCACTCTATCGACGCGTTGCCGAACCTAGCTTGTGAGTTCTCCATAGCTATTTACGGCCACGACGCCCGTAGGCTGGGACCCCCACGTCACCGACGCCGCGACGCTAGGCGTCGATCTTCCGAAAACCTGACCGGGTTATTATCCGTCAACCGTCCGTCAATTTCCGACACACCGCGCACCGGCCTGACGACGCCGCGACGCAAGGCGTCGTTTTTATCAAACCAGGCCAAATCATTCTCCGTCATCCGTCCGTCGAATACGAGCACCGCAGACACCGCTCCGACGTCACCGACGCCGCGACGCCCGGCGTCGATTTTGCGATACCTACCCCAAACCGTTCTCCGTCATCTACCCGTCAATTCCCAATACCCCGCGCACCACCCCGACGTCACCGACGCCGCAACGCCCAACATCAAGCTGTCAAAACGCTACCGCACCGTTCTCCGTCGTCTGTATGTCAACCACGAACCTTTACATCACCGTTGCAACCTAATTAGCGTCGCGACGCCAGGCGTCGTTTTTCCGAAAATCACCGATTTAAGATCCTACCGTCCTACTTCTCCCTCCTACGTGCTATTACGATTTGTAAGAACATTCAGTCCATCTATTTCAACAACATTAATAATTCATTTGTTGATCTCATCTCTACTGTTATTATTAATCATCAGCCCTGCCCCTTCTCCGAAACCAGCTATCCGACCGTTGGCGCCCGAGCACCGATACGCCAGCGTTCTACGACATACCACCAAAAGTACGTCGCACGTTTTTCTATGTTTTTGCAAGTTTAAAAGAGCAATTTTATCGTCATTTCTCATAAATCGCCGTTTCACACGAAAAAAACCTGAATTTATCAGTTTGAATAGTTAAAAACAGCGTTTTTCTATGTTTTTGCAAGTTTAAAACAGCAATTTTATCGTCATTTCTCATAAATCGCCGTTTCACACGAAAGAAACATGAATTTGTCAGTTTGAATAGTTCAAAACAGCGTTTTTCTATGTTTTTGCAAGTTTAAAACAGCAATTTTATCGTCTATTCTCAAAAATCGCCGTTTCAAACGAAAGAAACATGAATTTGTCAGTTTGAATAGTTCAAAACAGCGTTTTTCTATGTTTTTGCAAGTTTAAAACAGCAATTTTATCGTCATTTCTCATAAATCGCCGTTTCACACGAAAGAAACATGAATTTGTCAGTTTGAATAGTTGAAAACAGCGTTTTTCTATGTTTTTGCAAGTTTAAAACAGCAATTTTATCGTCATTTCTCATAAATCGCTGTTTCACACGAAAGAAACATGAATTTGTCAGTTTGAATAGTTCAAAACAGCGTTTTTCTATGTTTTTGCAAGTTTAAAACAGCAATTTTATCGTCATTTCTCATAAATCGCCGTTTCACACAAAAGAAACATGAATTTATCAGTTTGAATAGTTGAAAACTGCGTTTTTCTATGTTTTTGCAAGTTTAAAACAGCAATTTTATCGTCATTTCTCATAAATCGCCGTTTCACACGAAAGAAACATGAATTTGTCAGTTTGAATAGTTCAAAACAGCGTTTTTATATGTTTTTGCAAGTTTAAAAGAGCAATTTTATCGTCATTTCTCATAAATCGCCGTTTCACACGAAAGAAACCTGAATTTATCAGTTTGAATAGTTAAAAACAGCGTTTTTCTATGTTTTTGCAAGTTTAAAACAGCAATTTTATCGTCTATTCTCATAAATCGCCGTTTCAAACGAAAAAACATGAATTTGTCAGTTTGAATAGTTCAAAACAGCGTTTTTCTATGTTTTTGCAAGTTTAAAACAGCAATTTTATTGTCATTTCTCATAAATCGCCGTTTCACACGAAAGAAACATGAATTTGTCAGTTTGAATAGTTCAAAACAGCGTTTTTCTATGTTTTTGCAAGTTTAAAACAGCAATTTTATCGTCATTTCTCATAAATCGCCGTTTCACACGAAAGAAACATGAATTTGTCAGTTTGAATAGTTCAAAACAGCGTTTTTCTATGTTTTTGCAAGTTTTAAAACAGCAATTTTATCGTCATTTCTCATAAATCGCCGTTTCACACGAAAGAAACATGAATTTGTCAGTTTGAATAGTTCAAAACAGCGTTTTTCTATGTTTTTGCAAGTTTAAAACAGCAATTTTATCGTCATTTCTCATAAATCGCCGTTTTACACGAAAGAAACATGAATTTATCAGTTTGAATAGTTGAAAACAGCGTTTTTCTATGTTTTTGCAAGTTTAAAACACCAATTTTATCGTCATTTCTCATAAATCGCCGTTTCACACGAAAGAAACATGAATTTGTCAGTTTTGAATAGTTCAAAACAGCGTTTTTCTATGTTTTTGCAAGTTTAAAACAGCAATTTTATCGTCATTTCTCATAAATCGCTGTTTCACACGAAAGAAACATGAATTTGTCAGTTTGAATAGTTCAAAACAGCGTTTTTCTATGTTTTTGCAAGTTTAAAACAGCAATTTTATCGTCATTTCTCATAAATCGCCGTTTCACACGAAAGAAACATGAATTTGTCAGTTTGAATAGTTCAAAACAGCGTTTTTCTATGTTTTTGCAAGTTTAAAACAGCAATTTTATCGTCATTTCTCATAAATCGCCGTTTCACACGAAAGAAACATGAATTTATCAGTTTGAATAGTTGAAAACAGCGTTTTTCTATGTTTTTGCAAGTTTAAAACAGCAATTTTATCGTCATTTCTCATAAATCGCCGTTTCACACGAAAGAAACATGAATTTGTCAGTTTGAATTGTTGAAAACAGCGTTTTTTTATGTTTTTGCAAGTTTAAAACAGCAATTTTATCGTCATTTCTCATAAATCGCTGTTTCACACGAAAGAAACATGAATTTGTCAGTTTGAATAGTTCAAAACAGCGTTTTTCTATGTTTTTGCAAGTTTAAAACAGCAATTTTATCGTCATTTCTCATAAATCGCCGTTTCACACAAAAGAAACATGAATTTAGCAGTTTGAATAGTTGAAAACTGCGTTTTTCTATGTTTTTGCAAGTTTAAAACAGCAATTTTATCGTCATTTCTCATAAATCGCCGTTTCACACGAAAGAAACATGAATTTGTCAGTTTGAATAGTTCAAAACAGCGTTTTTATATGTTTTTGCAAGTTTAAAAGAGCAATTTTATCGTCATTTCTCATAAATCGCCGTTTCACACGAAAGAAACCTGAATTTATCAGTTTGAATAGTTAAAAACAGCGTTTTTCTATGTTTTTGCAAGTTTAAAACAGCAATTTTATCGTCTATTCTCAAAAATCGCCGTTTCAAACGAAAGAAACATGAATTTGTCAGTTTGAATAGTTCAAAACAGCGTTTTTCTATGTTTTTGCAAGTTTAAAACAGCAATTTTATCGTCATTTCTCATAAATCGCCGTTTCACACGAAAGAAACATGAATTTGTCAGTTTGAATAGTTGAAAACAGCGTTTTTCTATGTTTTTGCAAGTTTAAAACAGCAATTTTATCGTCATTTCTCATAAATCGCTGTTTCACACGAAAGAAACATGAATTTGTCAGTTTGAATAGTTCAAAACAGCGTTTTTTCTATGTTTTTGCAAGTTTAAAACAGCAATTTTATCGTCATTTCTCATAAATCGCCGTTTCGCACAAAAGAAACATGAATTTATCAGTTTGAATAGTTGAAAACTGCGTTTTTCTATGTTTTTGCAAGTTTAAAACAGCAATTTTATCGTCATTTCTCATAAATCGCCGTTTCACACGAAAGAAACATGAATTTGTCAGTTTGAATAGTTCAAAACAGCGTTTTTATATGTTTTTGCAAGTTTAAAAGAGCAATTTTATCGTCATTTCTCATAAATCGCCGTTTCACACGAAAGAAACCTGAATTTATCAGTTTGAATAGTTAAAAACAGCGTTTTTCTATGTTTTTGCAAGTTTAAAACAGCAATTTTATCGTCTATTCTCATAAATCGCCGTTTCAAACGAAAAAACATGAATTTGTCAGTTTGAATAGTTCAAAACAGCGTTTTTCTATGTTTTTGCAAGTTTAAAACAGCAATTTTATTGTCATTTCTCATAAATCGCCGTTTCACACGAAAGAAACATGAATTTGTCAGTTTGAATAGTTCAAAACAGCGTTTTTCTATGTTTTTGCAAGTTTAAAACAGCAATTTTATCGTCATTTCTCATAAATCGCCGTTTCACACGAAAGAAACATGAATTTGTCAGTTTGAATAGTTCAAAACAGCGTTTTTCTATGTTTTTGCAAGTTTAAAACAGCAATTTTATCGTCATTTCTCATAAATCGCCGTTTCACACGAAAGAAACATGAATTTGTCAGTTTGAATAGTTCAAAACAGCGTTTTTCTATGTTTTTGCAAGTTTAAAACAGCAATTTTATCGTCATTTCTCATAAATCGCCGTTTTACACGAAAGAAACATGAATTTATCAGTTTGAATAGTTGAAAACAGCGTTTTTCTATGTTTTTGCAAGTTTAAAACACCAATTTTATCGTCATTTCTCATAAATCGCCGTTTCACACGAAAGAAACATGAATTTGTCAGTTTGAATAGTTCAAAACAGCGTTTTTCTATGTTTTTGCAAGTTTAAAACAGCAATTTTATCGTCATTTCTCATAAATCGCCGTTTCACACGAAAGAAACATGAATTTATCAGTTTGAATAGTTCAAAACAGCGTTTTTCTATGTTTTTGCAAGTTTAAAACAGCAATTTTATCGTCATTACTCATAAATCGCCGTTTCGCACGAAAGAAACATGAATTTGTCATTTTGAATAGTTGAAAACAGCGTTTTTCTATGTTTTTGCAAGTTTAAAACAGCAATTTTATCGTCATTTCTCATAAATCGCCGTTTCACGCGAAAGAAACATGAATTTGTCAGTTTGAATAGTTCAAAACAGCGTTTTTCTATGTTTTTGCAAGTTTAAAACAGCAATTTTATCGTCATTTCTCATAAATCGCCGTTTCACACGAAAGAAACATGAATTTGTCAGTTTGAATAGTTCAAAACAGCGTTTTTCTATGTTTTTGCAAGTTTAAAACAGCAATTTTATCGTCATTTCTCATAAATCGCCGTTTCGCACGAAAGAAACATGAATTTGTCAGTTTGAATAGTTCAAAACAGCGTTTTTCTATGTTTTTGCAAGTTTAAAACAGCAGTTTTATCGTGATTTCACAAAAATTGACCGTTTCGAACGAAAGAAACCTGAATTTATCAGTTTGAATAGTTAAAAACAGCGTTTTTCTATGTTTTTGCGAGTTTAAAACAGCAATTTTATCGTCATTTCTCATAAATCGCTGTTTCGCACGAAATAAACATGAATTTGTCAGTTTAAATAGTTGAAAACAGCGTTTTTCTATGTTTTTGCGAGTTTAAAACAGCAATTTTATCGTCATTTCTCATAAATCGCCGTTTTGCACGGAAGAATCATGAATTTGTCAGTTTGAATAGTAAACAACAGCGTTTTTCTATGTTTTTGCAAGTTTAAAACAGCAATTTTATCGTCATTTCTCATAAATCGCCGTTTCGCACGAAAGAAACATGAATTTATCAGTTTGAACAGTTGAAAATTGCATTTTTCTATGTTTTTGCAAGTTTAAAACAGCAATTTTATTGTCATTTCTCATAAATCGCCGTTTCGCACGAAAGAAACATGAATTTGTCAGTTTGAATAGTTCAAAACAGCGTTTTTCTATGTTTTTGCAAGTTTAAAACAGCAATTTTATCGTCGTTTCTCATAAATCGCCGTTTCACACAAAAGAAACATGAATTTATCAGTTTGAATAGTTGAAAACTGCGTTTTTCTATGTTTTTGCAAGTTTAAAACAGCAATTTTATCGTCATTTCTCATAAATCGCCGTTTCACACGAAAGAAACATGAATTTGTCAGTTTGAATAGTTCAAAACAGCGTTTTTCTATGTTTTTGCAAGTTTAAAACAGCAATTTTATCGTCATTTCTCATAAATCGCCGTTTCACACAAAAGAAACATGAATTTATCAGTTTGAATAGTTGAAAACTGCGTTTTTCTATGTTTTTGCAAGTTTAAAACAGCAATTTTATCGTCATTTCTCATAAATCGCCGTTTCACACGAAAGAAACATGAATTTGTCAGTTTGAATAGTTCAAAACAGCGTTTTTCTATGTTTTTGCAAGTTTAAAAGAGCAATTTTATCGTCATTTCTCATAAATCGCCGTTTCACACGAGAAAAACCTGAATTTATCAGTTTGAATAGTTAAAAACAGCGTTTTTCTATGTTTTTGCGAGTTTAAAACAGCAATTTTATCGTCATTTCTCATAAATCGCTGTTTCGCACGAAATAAACATGAATTTGTCAGTTTAAATAGTTGAAAACAGCGTTTTTCTATGTTTTTGCAAGTTTAAAAGAGCAATTTTATCGTCATTTCTCATAAATCGCCGTTTCACACGAAAAAAACCTGAATTTATCAGTTTGAATAGTTAAAAACAGCGTTTTTCTATGTTTTTGCAAGTTTAAAACAGCAATTTTATCGTCTATTCTCATAAATCGCCGTTTCACACGAAAGAAACATGAATTTGTCAGTTTGAATAGTTCAAAACAGCGTTTTTCTATGTTTTTGCAAGTTTAAAACAGCAATTTTATCGTCATTTCTCATAAATCGCCGTTTCACACGAAAGAAACATGAATTTGTCAGTTTGAATAGTTCAAAACAGCGTTTTTCTATGTTTTTGCAAGTTTAAAACAACAATTTTATCGTCATTTCTCATAAATCGCCGTTTCACACGAAAGAAACATGAATTTATCAGTTTGAATAGTTGCAAAACTGCGTTTTTCTATGTTTTTGCAAGTTTAAAACAGCAATTTTATCGTCATTTCTCATAAATCGCCGTTTCACACGAAAGAAACATGAATTTGTCAGTTTGAATAGTTCAAAACAGCGTTTTTCTATGTTTTTGCAAGTTTAAAACAGCAATTTTATCGTCATTTCTCATAAATCGCCGTTTCACACGAAAGAAACATGAATTTATCAGTTTGAATAGTTCAAAACAGCGTTTTTCTATGTTTTTGCAAGTTTAAAACAGCAATTTTATCGTCATTACTCATAAATCGCCGTTTCGCACGAAAGAAACATGAATTTGTCATTTTGAATAGTTGAAAACAGCGTTTTTCTATGTTTTTGCAAGTTTAAAACAGCAATTTTATCGTCATTTCTCATAAATCGCCGTTTCACGCGAAAGAAACATGAATTTGTCAGTTTGAATAGTTCAAAACAGCGTTTTTCTATGTTTTTGCAAGTTTAAAACAGCAATTTTATCGTCATTTCTCATAAATCGCCGTTTCACACGAAAGAAACATGAATTTGTCAGTTTGAATAGTTCAAAACAGCGTTTTTCTATGTTTTTGCAAGTTTAAAACAGCAATTTTATCGTCATTTCTCATAAATCGCCGTTTCGCACGAAAGAAACATGAATTTGTCAGTTTGAATAGTTCAAAACAGCGTTTTTCTATGTTTTTGCAAGTTTAAAACAGCAGTTTTATCGTGATTTCACAAAAATTGACCGTTTCGAACGAAAGAAACCTGAATTTATCAGTTTGAATAGTTAAAAACAGCGTTTTTCTATGTTTTTGCGAGTTTAAAACAGCAATTTTATCGTCATTTCTCATAAATCGCTGTTTCGCACGAAATAAACATGAATTTGTCAGTTTAAATAGTTGAAAACAGCGTTTTTCTATGTTTTTGCGAGTTTAAAACAGCAATTTTATCGTCATTTCTCATAAATCGCCGTTTTGCACGGAAGAATCATGAATTTGTCAGTTTGAATAGTAAAAAAACAGCGTTTTTCTATGTTTTTGCAAGTTTAAAACAGCAATTTTATCGTCATTTCTCATAAATCGCCGTTTCGCACGAAAGAAACATGAATTTATCAGTTTGAACAGTTGAAAATAGCATTTTTCTATGTTTTTGCAAGTTTAAAACAGCAATTTTATTGTCATTTCTCATAAATCGCCGTTTCGCACGAAAGAAACATGAATTTGTCAGTTTGAATAGTTCAAAACAGCGTTTTTCTATGTTTTTGCAAGTTTAAAACAGCAATTTTATCGTCGTTTCTCATAAATCGCCGTTTCACACAAAAGAAACATGAATTTATCAGTTTGAATAGTTGAAAACTGCGTTTTTCTATGTTTTTGCAAGTTTAAAACAGCAATTTTATCGTCATTTCTCATAAATCGCCGTTTCACACGAAAGAAACATGAATTTGTCAGTTTGAATAGTTCAAAACAGCGTTTTTCTATGTTTTTGCAAGTTTAAAACAGCAATTTTATCGTCATTTCTCATAAATCGCCGTTTCACACAAAAGAAACATGAATTTATCAGTTTGAATAGTTGAAAACTGCGTTTTTCTATGTTTTTGCAAGTTTAAAACAGCAATTTTATCGTCATTTCTCATAAATCGCCGTTTCACACGAAAGAAACATGAATTTGTCAGTTTGAATAGTTCAAAACAGTGTTTTTCTATGTTTTTGCAAGTTTAAAAGAGCAATTTTATCGTCATTTCTCATAAATCGCCGTTTC
Organism: Poecilus cupreus; assembly: GCA_963942605.1. Taxonomy (NCBI): domain Eukaryota; kingdom Metazoa; phylum Arthropoda; class Insecta; order Coleoptera; family Carabidae; genus Poecilus; species Poecilus cupreus. Next base: position 55,593 of record CAWWDY010002533.1, read on the forward strand.
ACACGAAAAAAACCTGAATTTATCAGTTTGAATAGTTAAAAACAGCGTTTTTCTATGTTTTTGCAAGTTCAAAACAGCAATTTTATCGTCTATTCTCATAAATCGCCGTTTCACACGAAAGAAACATGAATTTGTCAGTTTGAATAGTTCAAAACAGCGTTTTTCTATGTTTTTGCAAGTTTAAAACAGCAATTTTATCGTCATTTCTCATAAATCGCCGTTTCACACGAAAGAAACATGAATTTGTCAGTTTGAATAGTTCAAAACAGCGTTTTTCTATGTTTTTGCAAGTTTAAAACAGCAATTTTATCGTCATTTCTCATAAATCGCCGTTTCACACGAAAGAAACATGAATTTGTCAGTTTGAATAGTTCAAAACAGCGTTTTTCTATGTTTTTGCAAGTTTTAAACAGCAATTTTATCGTCATTTCTCATAAATCGCCGTTTCACACGAAAGAAACATGAATTTATCAGTTTGAATAGTTGAAAACAGCGTTTTTCTATGTTTTTGCAAGTTTAAAACAGCAATTTTATCGTCATTTCTCATAAATCGCCGTTTCACACGAAAGAAACATGAATTTGTCAGTTTGAATAGTTCAAAACAGCGTTTTTCTATGTTTTTGCAAGTTTAAAACAGCAATTTTATCGTCATTTCTCATAAATCGCCGTTTTACACGAAAGAAACATAAATTTGTCAGTTTGAATAGTTCAAAACAGCGTTTTTCTATGTTTTTGCAAGTTTAAAACAGCAATTTTATCGTCATTTCTCATAAATCGCCGTTTCACACGAAAGAAACATGAATTTATCAGTTTGAATAGTTGAAAACAGCGTTTTTCTATGTTTTTGCAAGTTTAAAACAGCAATTTTATCGTCATTTCTCATAAATCGCCGTTTCACACGAAAGAAACATGAATTTATCAGTTTGAATAGTTGAAAACAGCGTTTTTTAATGTTTTTGCAAGTTTAAAACAGCAATTTTATCGTCATTTCTCATAAATCGCTGTTTCACACGAAAGAAACATGAATTTGTCAGTTTGAATAGTTCAAAACAGCGTTTTTCTATGTTTTTGCAAGTTTAAAACAGCAATTTTATCGTCATTTCTCATAAATCGCCGTTTCACACGAAAGAAACATGAATTTGTCAGTTTGAATAGTTCAAAACAGCGTTTTTCTATGTTTTTGCAAGTTTAAAACAGCAATTTTATCGTCAATTCTCTTAAATCGCCGTTTCACACGAAAGAAACATGAATTTGTCAGTTTGAATAGTTCAAAACAGCGTTTTTCTATGTTTTTGCAAGTTTAAAACAGCAATTTTATCGTCATTTCTCATAAATCGCCGTTTCACAATAAAGAAACATGAATTTATCAGTTTGAATAGTTGCAAAACTGCGTTTTTCTATGTTTTTGCAAGTTTAAAACAGCAATTTTATCGTCATTTCTCATAAATCGCCGTTTCACACGAAAGAAACATGAATTTATCAGTTTGAATAGTTCAAAACAGCGTTTTTCTATGTTTTTGCAAGTTTAAAACAGCAATTTTATCGTCATTACTCATAAATCGCCGTTTCGCACGAAAGAAACATGAATTTGTCATTTTGAATAGTTGAAAACAGCGTTTTTCTATGTTTTTGCAAGTTTAAAACAGCAATTTTATCGTCATTTCTCATAAATCGCCGTTTCACACGAAAGAAACATGAATTTGTCAGTTTGAATAGTTCAAAACAGCGTTTTTCTATGTTTTTGCAAGTTTAAAACAGCAATTTTATCGTCATTTCTCATAAATCGCCGTTTCACACGAAAGAAACATGAATTTGTCAGTTTGAATAGTTCAAAACAGCGTTTTTCTATGTTTTTGCAAGTTTAAAACAGCAATTTTATCGTCATTTCTCATAAATCGCCGTTTCGCAAGAAAGAAACATGAATTTGTCAGTTTGAATAGTTCAAAACAGCGTTTTTCTATGTTTTTGCAAGTTTAAAACAGCAGTTTTATCGTGATTTCACAAAAATTGACCGTTTCGAACGAAAGAAACCTGAATTTATCAGTTTGAATAGTTAAAAACAGCGTTTTTCTATGTTTTTGCGAGTTTAAAACAGCAATTTAATCGTCATTTCTCATAAATCGCTGTTTCGCACGAAATAAACATGAATTTGTCAGTTTAAATAGTTGAAAACAGCGTTTTTCTATGTTTTTGCGAGTTTAAAACAGCAATTTTATCGTCATTTCTCATAAATCGCCGTTTTGCACGGAAGAATCATGAATTTGTCAGTTTGAATAGTAAAAAACAGCGTTTTTCTATGTTTTTGCAAGTTTAAAACAGCAATTTTATCGTCATTTCTCATAAATCGCCGTTTCGCACGAAAGAAACATGAATTTATCAGTTTGAACAGTTGAAAATAGCATTTTTCTATGTTTTTGCAAGTTTAAAACAGCAATTTTATTGTCATTTCTCATAAATCGCCGTTTCGAACGAAAGAAACATGAATTTGTCAGTTTGAATAGTTCAAAACAGCGTTTTTCTATGTTTTTGCAAGTTTAAAACAGCAATTTTATCGTCGTTTCTCATAAATCGCCGTTTCACACAAAAGAAACATGAATTTATCAGTTTGAATAGTTGAAAACTGCGTTTTTCTATGTTTTTGCAAGTTTAAAACAGCAATTTTATCGTCATTTCTCATAAATCGCCGTTTCACACGAAAGAAACATGAATTTGTCAGTTTGAATAGTTCAAAACAGCGTTTTTCTATGTTTTTGCAAGTTTAAAACAGCAATTTTATCGTCATTTCTCATAAATCGCCGTTTCACACAAAAGAAACATGAATTTATCAGTTTGAATAGTTGAAAACTGCGTTTTTCTATGTTTTTGCAAGTTTAAAACAGCAATTTTATCGTCATTTCTCATAAATCGCCGTTTCACACGAAAGAAACATGAATTTGTCAGTTTGAATAGTTCAAAACAGCGTTTTTCTATGTTTTTGCAAGTTTAAAAGAGCAATTTTATCGTCATTTCTCATAAATCGCCGTTTCACACGAAAAAAACCTGAATTTATCAGTTTGAATAGTTAAAAACAGCGTTTTTCTATGTTTTTGCAAGTTTAAAACAGCAATTTTATCGTCTATTCTCATAAATCGCCGTTTCACACAAAAGAAACATGAATTTGTCAGTTTGAATAGTTGAAAACAGCGTTTTTCTATGTTTTTGCAAGTTTAAAACAGCAATTTTATCGTCATTTCTCATAAATCGCCGTTTCACACGAAAGAAACATGAATTTGTCAGTTTGAATAGTTCAAAACAGCGTTTTTCTATGTTTTTGCAAGTTTAAAACAGCAATTTTATCGTCATTTCTCATAAATCGCCGTTTCACACGAAAGAAACATGAATTTGTCAGTTTGAATAGTTCAAAACAGCGTTTTTCTATGTTTTTGCAAGTTTAAAACAGCAATTTTATCGTCATTTCTCATAAATCGCCGTTTCACACGAAAGAAACATGAATTTGTCAGTTTGAATAGTTCAAAACAGCGTTTTTCTATGTTTTTGCAAGTTTAAAACAGCAATTTTATCGTCATTTCTCATAAATCGCCGTTTCACACGAAAGAAACATGAATTTGTCAGTTTGAATAGTTCAAAACAGCGTTTTTCTATGTTTTTGCAAGTTTAAAACAGCAATTTTATCGTCAATTCTCTTAAATCGCCGTTTCACACGAAAGAAACATGAATTTGTCAGTTTAAATAGTTCAAAACAGCGTTTTTCTGTGTTTTTGCAAGTTTAAAACAGCAATTTTATCGTCATTTCTCATAAATCGCCGTTTCACACGAAAGAAACATGAATTTATCAGTTTGAATAGTTGCAAAACTGCGTTTTTCTAGGTTTTTGCAAGTTAAAAACAGCAATTTTATCGTCATTTCTCATAAATCGCCGTTTCACACGAAAGAAACATGAATTTATCAGTTTGAATAGTTCAAAACAGCGTTTTTCTATGTTTTTGCAAGTTTAAAACAGCAATTTTATCGTCATTACTCATAAATCGCCGTTTCGCACGAAAGAAACATGAATTTGTCATTTTGAATAGTTCAAAACAGCGTTTTTCTATGTTTTTGCAAGTTTAAAACAGCAATTTTATCGTCATTTCTCATAAATCGCCGTTTCACACGAAAGAAACATGAATTTGTCAGTTTGAATAGTTCAAAACAGCGTTTTTTCTATGTTTTTGCAAGTTTAAAACAGCAATTTTATCGTCATTTCTCATAAATCGCCGTTTCACACGAAAAAAACATGAATTTGTCAGTTTGAATAGTTCAAAACAGCGTTTTTCTATGTTTTTGCAAGTTTAAAAGAGCAATTTTATCGTCATTTCTCATAAATCGCCGTTTCACACGAAAGAAACATGAATTTGTCAGTTTGAATAGTTGAAAACAGCGTTTTTCTATGTTTTTGCAAGTTTAAAACAGCAATTTTATCGTCATTTCTCATAAATCGCCGTTTCACACGAAAGAAACATGAATTTGTCAGTTTGAATAGTTCAAAACAGCGTTTTTCTATGTTTTTGCAAGTTTAAAACAGCAATTTTATCGTCATTTCTCATAAATCGCCGTTTCACACGAAAGAAACATGAATTTGTCAGTTTGAATAGTTCAAAACAGCGTTTTTCTATGTTTTTGCAAGTTTAAAACAGCAATTTTATCGTCAATTCTCTTAAATCGCCGTTTCACCCGAAAGAAACATGAATTTATCAGTTTGAATAGTTGAAAACTGCGTTTTTTCTATGTTTTTGCAAGTTTAAAACAGCAATTTTATCGTCATTTCTCATAAATCGCCGTTTCACACGAAAGAAACATGAATTTGTCAGTTTGAATAGTTCAAAACAGCGTTTTTCTATGTTTTTGCAAGTTTAAAAGAGCAATTTTATCGTCATTTCTCATAAATCGCCGTTTCACACGAAAAAAACCTGAATTTATCAGTTTGAATAGTTAAAAACAGCGTTTTTCTATGTTTTTGCAAGTTTAAAACAGCAATTTTATCGTCTATTCTCATAAATCGCCGTTTCACACGAAAGAAACATGAATTTGTCAGTTTGAATAGTTCAAAACAGCGTTTTTCTATGTTTTTGCAAGTTTAAAACAGCAATTTTATCGTCATTTCTCATAAATCGCCGTTTCACACGAAAGAAACATGAATTTGTCAGTTTGAATAGTTCAAAACAGCGTTTTTTCTATGTTTTTGCAAGTTTAAAACAGCAATTTTATCGTCATTTCTCATAAATCGCCGTTTCACACGAAAGAAACATGAATTTGTCAGTTTGAATAGTTCAAAACAGCGTTTTTCTATGTTTTTGCAAGTTTAAAACAGCAATTTTATCGTCATTTCTCATAAATCGCCGTTTCACACGAAAGAAACATGAATTTGTCAGTTTGAATAGTTCAAAACAGCGTTTTTCTATGTTTTTGCAAGTTTAAAACAGCAATTTTATCGTCATTTCTCATAAATCGCCGTTTCACACGAAAGAAACATGAATTTGTCAGTTTGAATAGTTCAAAACAGCGTTTTTCTATGTTTTTGCAAGTTTAAAACAGCAATTTTATCGTCAATTCTCTTAAATCGCCGTTTCACACGAAAGAAACATGAATTTGTCAGTTTAAATAGTTCAAAACAGCGTTTTTCTATGTTTTTGCAAGTTTAAAACAGCAATTTTATCGTCATTTCTCATAAATCGCCGTTTCACACGAAAGAAACATGAATTTATCAGTTTGAATAGTTGCAAAACTGCGTTTTTCTATGTTTTTGCAAGTTAAAAACAGCAATTTTATCGTCATTTCTCATAAATCGCCGTTTCACACGAAAGAAACATGAATTTATCAGTTTGAATAGTTCAAAACAGCGTTTTTCTATGTTTTTGCAAGTTTAAAACAGCAATTTTATCGTCATTACTCATAAATCGCCGTTTCGCACGAAAGAAACATGAATTTGTCATTTTGAATAGTTGAAAACAGCGTTTTTCTATGTTTTTGCAAGTTTAAAACAGCAATTTTATCGTCATTTCTCATAAATCGCCGTTTCACACGAAAGAAACATGAATTTGTCAGTTTGAATAGTTCAAAACAGCGTTTTTCTATGTTTTTGCAAGTTTAAAACAGCAATTTTATCGTCATTTCTCATAAATCGCCGTTTCACACGAAAAAAACATGAATTTGTCAGTTTGAATAGTTCAAAACAGCGTTTTTCTATGTTTTTGCAAGTTTAAAAGAGCAATTTTATCGTCATTTCTCATAAATCGCCGTTTCACACGAAAGAAACATGAATTTGTCAGTTTGAATAGTTCAAAACAGCGTTTTTCTATGTTTTTGCAAGTTTAAAACAGCAATTTTATCGTCATTTCTCATAAATCGCCGTTTCACACGAAAGAAACATGAATTTATCAGTTTGAATAGTTGAAAACAGCGTTTTTCTATGTTTTTGCAAGTTTAAAACAGCAATTTTATCGTCATTTCTCATAAATCGCCGTTTCACACGAAAGAAACATGAATTTGTCAGTTTGAATAGTTGAAAACAGCGTTTTTCTATGTTTTTGCAAGTTTAAAACAGCAATTTTATCGTCATTTCTCATAAATCGCTGTTTCACACGAAAGAAACATGAATTTGTCAGTTTGAATAGTTCAAAACAGCGTTTTTCTATGTTTTTGCAAGTTTAAAACAGCAATTTTATCGTCATTTCTCATAAATCGCCGTTTCACACAAAAGAAACATGAATTTATCAGTTTGAATAGTTGAAAACTGCGTTTTTCTATGTTTTTGCAAGTTTAAAACAGCAATTTTATCGTCATTTCTCATAAATCGCCGTTTCACACGAAAGAAACATGAATTTGTCAGTTTGAATAGTTCAAAACAGCGTTTTTATATGTTTTTGCAAGTTTAAAAGAGCAATTTTATCGTCATTTCTCATAAATCGCCGTTTCACACGAAAGAAACCTGAATTTATCAGTTTGAATAGTTAAAAACAGCGTTTTTCTATGTTTTTGCAAGTTTAAAACAGCAATTTTATCGTCTATTCTCATAAATCGCCGTTTCAAACGAAAGAAACATGAATTTGTCAGTTTGAATAGTTCAAAACACCGTTTTTCTATGTTTTTGCAAGTTTAAAACAGCAATTTTATCGTCATTTCTCATAAATCGCCGTTTCACACGAAAGAAACATGAATTTGTCAGTTTGAATAGTTCAAAACAGCGTTTTTCTATGTTTTTGCAAGTTTAAAACAGCAATTTTATCGTCAATTCTCTTAAATCGCCGTTTCACACGAAAGAAACATGAATTTGTCAGTTTGAATAGTTCAAAACAGCGTTTTTCTATGTTTTTGCAAGTTTAAAACAGCAATTTTATCGTCATTTCTCATAAATCGCCGTTTCACACGAAAGAAACATGAATTTATCAGTTTGAATAGTTGCAAAACTGCGTTTTTCTATGTTTTTGCAAGTTTAAAACAGCAATTTTATCGTCATTTCTCATAAATCGCCGTTTCACACGAAAGAAACATGAATTTATCAGTTTGAATAGTTCAAAACAGCGTTTTTCTATGTATTTGCAAGTTTAAAACAGCAATTTTATCGTCATTACTCATAAATCGCCGTTTCGCACGAAAGAAACATGAATTTGTCATTTTGAATAGTTGAAAACAGCGTTTTTCTATGTTTTTGCAAGTTTAAAACAGCAATTTTATCGTCATTTCTCATAAATCGCCGTTTCACACGAAAGAAACATGAATTTGTCAGTTTGAATAGTTCAAAACAGCGTTTTTCTATGTTTTTGCAAGTTTAAAACAGCAATTTTATCGTCATTTCTCATAAATCGCCGTTTCACACGAAAGAAACATGAATTTGTCAGTTTGAATAGTTCAAAACAGCGTTTTTCTATGTTTTTGCAAGTTTAAAACAGCAATTTTATCGTCATTTCTCATAAATCGCCGTTTCGCACGAAAGAAACATGAATTTGTCAGTTTGAATAGTTCAAAACAGCGTTTTTCTATGTTTTTGCAAGTTTAAAACAGCAGTTTTATCGTGATTTCACAAAAATTGACCGTTTCGAACGAAAGAAACCTGAATTTATCAGTTTGAATAGTTAAAAACAGCGTTTTTCTATGTTTTTGCGAGTTTAAAACAGCAATTTTATCGTCATTTCTCATAAATCGCTGTTTCGCACGAAATAAACATGAATTTGTCAGTTTAAATAGTTGAAAACAGCGTTTTTCTATGTTTTTGCGAGTTTAAAACAGCAATTTTATCGTCATTTCTCATAAATCGCCGTTTTGCACGGAAGAATCATGAATTTGTCAGTTTGAGTAGTAAAAAACAGCGTTTTTCTATGTTTTTGCAAGTTTAAAACAGCAATTTTATCGTCATTTCTCATAAATCGCCGTTTCGCACGAAAGAAACATGAATTTATCAGTTTGCACAGTTGAAAATAGCATTTTTCTATGTTTTTGCAAGTTTAAAACAGCAATTTTATTGTAATTTCTCATAAATCGCCGTTTCGCACGAAAGAAACATGAATTTGTCAGTTTGAATAGTTCAAAACAGCGTTTTTCTATGTTTTTGCAAGTTTAAAACAGCAATTTTATCGTCGTTTCTCATAAATCGCCGTTTCACACAAAAGAAACATGAATTTATCAGTTTGAATAGTTGAAAACTGCGTTTTTCTATGTTTTTGCAAGTTTAAAACAGCAATTTTATCGTCATTTCTCATAAATCGCCGTTTCACACGAAAGAAACATGAATTTGTCAGTTTGAATAGTTCAAAACAGCGTTTTTCTATGTTTTTGCAAGTTTAAAACAGCAATTTTATCGTCATTTCTCATAAATCGCCGTTTCACACGAAAGAAACATGAATTTGTCAGTTTGAATAGTTCAAAACAGCGTTTTTCTATGTTTTTGCAAGTTTAAAACAGCAATTTTATCGTCAATTCTCTTAAATCGCCGTTTCACACGAAAGAAACATGAATTTGTCAGTTTGAATAGTTCAAAACAGCGTTTTTCTATGTTTTTGCAAGTTTAAAACAGCAATTTTATCGTCATTTCTCATAAATCGCCGTTTCACTCGAAAGAAACATGAATTTATCAGTTTGAATAGTTGCAAAACTGCGTTTTTCTATGTTTTTGCAAGTTTAAAACAGCAATTTTATCGTCATTTCTCATAAATCGCCGTTTCACACGAAAGAAACATGAATTTATCAGTTTGAATAGTTCAAAACAGCGTTTTTTCTATGTTTTTGCAAGTTTAAAACAGCAATTTTATCGTCATTACTCATAAATCGCCGTTTCGCACGAAAGAAACATGAATTTGTCATTTTGAATAGTTGAAAACAGCGTTTTTCTATGTTTTTGCAAGTTTAAAACAGCAATTTTATCGTCATTTCTCATAAATCGCCGTTTCACACGAAAGAAACATGAATTTGTCAGTTTGAATAGTTCAAAACAGCGGTTTTTCTATGTTTTTGCAAGTTTAAAACAGCAATTTTATCGTCATTTCTCATAAATCGCCGTTTCACACGAAAAAAACATGAATTTGTCAGTTTGAATAGTTCAAAACAGCGTTTTTCTATGTTTTTGCAAGTTTAAAAGAGCAATTTTATCGTCATTTCTCATAAATCGCCGTTTCACACGAAAGAAACCTGAATTTATCAGTTTTAATAGTTAAAAACAGCGTTTTTCTATGTTTTTGCAAGTTTAAAACAGCAATTTTATCGTCTATTCTCATAAATCGCCGTTTCAAACGAAAGAAACATGAATTTGTCAGTTTGAATAGTTCAAAACACCGTTTTTTCTATGTTTTTTAAAAGTTTAAAACAGCAATTTTATCGTCATTTCTCATAAATCGCCGTTTCACACGAAAGAAACATGAATTTGTCAGTTTGAATAGTTCAAAACAGCGTTTTTCTATGTTTTTGCAAGTTTAAAACAGCAATTTTATCGTCAATTCTCTTAATCGCCGTTTCACACGAAAGAAACATGAATTTATCAGTTTGAATAGTTGAAACAGCGTTTTTCTATGTTTTTGCAAGTTTAAAACAGCAATTTTATCGTCATTTCTCATAAATCGCCGTTTCACACGAAAGAAACATGAATTTGTCAGTTTGAATAGTTGAAAACAGCGTTTTTCTATGTTTTTGCAAGTTTAAAACAGCAATTTTATCGTCATTTCTCATAAATCGC
>CAWWDY010002534.1:0-36603 GCA_963942605.1 Poecilus cupreus
TATGTTTGCAAAATCAAGATAAAATAGCTGTTTTCTGCTTGCAAAACCATACAAAATGCTGTTTTTAAGTATTTAAACTGTCATATTCATGTTTCTGTCTTGTATAATGGCTAATGTTGGTGAAATCAAGATAAAATTGCTGTTTTAAGCATGCAAAAGCATACAAAACACCGTTTTTAAGTATACAAACTGTCATATTCATGTATATGTCGTGTGTAATGGCTTACGTTTGCAAAATCAAGATAAAATAGTTGTTTTCAGCTTGAAAAAATATACAAAATATTGTTTTCAAGTATTTAAACTGTCATATTCATGTTTCTGTCGTGTTTAATGGCTAATGTTGGTGAAATGAAGATAAAATTGCAGTTTTAAGCATGCAAAAGTATACAAAACACCGTTTTTAAGTAAAAAACTGTTATATTCATGTATATGTCGTGTGTAATGGCTTATGTTTGCAAAATCAAGATAAAATAGCTAATTTCAGCTTGCAAAAACATACAAAATGCTGTTTTCAAGTATTTAAACTGTCATATTCATGTTTCTGTCGTGTATAATGGCTAATGTTGGTGAAATCAAGATAAAATTGCTGTTTTAAGCATGCAAAAGCATACAAAACACCGTTTTTAAATATACAAACTGTCATATTCATGTTTTTCTCGTGTATAATGGCTAATGTTGGTGAAATCAAGATAAAATTGCTGTTTTAAGCATGCAAAAGCATACAAAACACCGTTTTTAAGTATACAAACTGTCATATTCATGTATATGTCGTGTGAAATGGCTTATGTTTGCAAAGTCAAGATAAAATAGCTGTTTTCAGCTTGCAAAAAAATACAAAATGCTGTTTTCAAGTATTTAAACTGTCATATTCATGTTTCTGTCGTGTATAATGGCTAATGCTGGTGAAATCAAGATAAAATTGCTGTTTTAAGCATGCAAAACAACGGTTTTAAGTATACAAACAGTCATATTCATGTATATGTTGTGTGTAATGGCTTATGTTTGCAAAATCAAGATAAAATAGCTGTTTTCAGCTTGCAAAAACATGCAAAATGCTGTTTTCAAGTATTTAAACTGTCATATTCATGTTTCTGTCGTGTATAATGGCTATTGTTGGTGAAATCAAAGTAAAATTGCAGTTTTAAGCATGCAAAAGCTTACAAAACACCGTTTTTAAGTATACAAACTATCATATTCATGTATATGTCGTGTGTAATGGCTTATGTTTGCAAAATCAAGATAAAATAGCTGTTTTCAGCTTGCAAAAACATACAAAATGCTGTTTTCAAGTATTTAAACTGTCATATTCATGTTTCTGTCGTGTATAATGGCTAATGTAGGTGAAAACAAGATAAAATTGCTGTTTTAAACATGCAAAAGCATGCAAAACACCGTTTTTAAGTATACAAACTGTCATATTCATGTATATGTCGTGTGTAATGGCTTATGTATGCAAAATCAAGATAAAATAGCTGTTTTCAGCTTGCAAAAACATACAAAATGCTGTTTTCATGTATTTAAACTGTCATATTTTTGTATATGTCGTGTGTAATGGCTTATGTTTGTAGAATCAAGATAAAATAGCTGTTTTCAGCTTGCAAAAAAATACAAAATGCTGTTTTCAAGTATTTAAATTGTCATATTCATGTTTCTGTCGTGTATAATGGCTAATATTGGTGAAATCAACATAAATTGCAGTTTTAAGCATGCAAAAGCATACAAAACACCGTTTTTAAGTATACAAACTATCATATTCATGTATATGTCGTGTGTAATGGCTTATGTTTGCAAAATCATGATAAAATAGCTGTTTTCAGCTTGCAAAAGCATACAAAATGCTGTTTTCAAGTATTTAAACTGTCATATTCATATTTCTGTCGTGTAAAATGGCTAATGTTGGTGAAATCGATATAAAATTGCAGTTTTAAGCATGCAAAAGCATACAAAACACCGTTTTTAAGTATACAAACTGTGATATTCATGTATATGTCGTGTGTAATGGCTTATGTTTGCAAAATCAAGATAAAATTGCTGTTTTCAACTTGCAAAAACATACAAAATGCTGTTTTCAAGTATTTAAACTGTCATTTTCATGTTTCTTTCGTGTATAATGGCTAATGTTGGTGAAATCAAGATAAAATTGCAGTTTTAAGCATGCAAAAGCATACAAAACACCGTTTTTAAGTATACAAACTGTAATATTCATGTATATGTCGTGTGTAATCTCTTATGTTTGCAAAATCAAGATAAAATAGCTGTTTTCAGCTTGCAAAAACATACAAAATGCTGTTTTCAAGTATTTAAACTGTCATATTCATGTTTATGTCGTGTATAATGGCTAATGTTGGTGGAATCAAGATAAAATTGCTGTTTTAAGCATGCAAAAGCATACAAAACACCGTTTTTAAATATACAAATTGTCATATTCATGTTTCTCTCGTGTATAATGGCTAATGTTGGTGAAATTAAGATAAAATTGCTGTTTTAAGCATGCAAAAGCATACAAAACACCGTTTTTAAGTATACAAACTGTCATATTCATGTATATGTCGTGTGTAATAGCTTATGTTTGCAAAATCAAGATAAAATAGCTGTTTTCAGCTTTCAAAAACATAAAAATGCTGTTTTCATGTATTTAAACTGTCATATTTATGTATATGTCGTGTGTAATGGCTTATGTTTGCAAAATCAAGATAAAATAGCTGTTTTCAGCTTGCAAAAAAATACAAAATGCTGTTTTCAAGTATTTAAACTGTCATATTCATGTATATGTCGTGTGTAATGGCTTATGTTTGCAAAATCAAGATAAAATAGCTGTTTTCAGCTTGCAAAAAAATACAAAATGCTGTTTTCAAGTATTTAAACTGTCATATTCATGTTTCTGTCGTGTATAATGGCTAATGTTGGTGAAATCAAGATAAAATTGCTGTTTTAAGCATGCAAAAGCGTACAAAACACCATTTCTAAGTATACAAACTGTCATATTCATGTATATGTCGTGTGTAATGGCTTATGTTTGCAAAATCAAGATAAAATAGCTGTTTTCAGTTTGCAAAAACATACAAAATGCTGTTTTCAAGTATTTAAACTGTCATATTCATGTTTCTGTCGTGTATAATGGCTAATGTTGGTGAAATCAAGATAAAATTGCTGTTTTAAACATGCAAAAGCATGCAAAACACCGTTTTTAATATACAAACTGTCATATTCATGTATATGTCGTGTGTAATGGCTTATGTTTGCAAAATCAAGATAAAATAGCTGTTTTCAGTTTGCAAAAGCATACTAAATGCTGTTTTCAAGTATTTAAACTGTCATATTCATATTTTTGTCGTGTATAATGGCTAGTGTTGGTGAAATCGATATAAAATTGCAGTTTTAAGCATGCAAAAGCATACAAAACACCGTTTTTAAGTATACAAACTGCGATATTCATGTATATGTCGTGTGTAATGGCTTATGTTTGCAAAATCAAGATAAAATAGCTGTTTTCAGCTTGCAAAAACATACAAAATGCTGTTTTCAAGTATTTAAACTGTCATATTCATGTTTTTCTCGTGTATAATGGCTAATGTTGGTGAAATTAAGATAAAATTGCTGTTTTAAGCATGCAAAAGCATACAAAACACCGTTTTTAAGTATACAAACTGTCATATTCATGTATATGTCGTGTGTAATGGCTTATGTTTGCAAAATCAAGATAAAATAGCGGTTTTCAGCTTGCAAAAACATACAAAATGCTGTTTTCATGTATTTAAACTGTCATATTTATGTATATGTCGTGTGTAATGGCTTATGTTTGGAAAATCAAGATAAAATAGCTGTTTTCAGCTTGCAAAAAAATACAAAATACTGTTTTCAAGTATTTAAACTGTCAAATTCATGTTTCTGTCGTGTATAATGGCTAATGTTGGTGAAATCAAGATAAAATTGCTGTTTTAAGCATGCAAAAGCATACAAAACACCGTTTTTAAGTATACAAACTGTCATATTCATGTATATGTCGTGTGTAATGGCTTATGTTTGCAAAATCAAAATAAAATAGCTGCTTTCAGCTTGCAAAAACATACAAAATGCTGTTTTCAAGTATTTAAACTGTCATATTCATGTTTCTGTCGTGTATAATGGCTAATGCTGGTGAAATCAAGATAAAATTGCTGTTTTAAGCATGCAAAATCCCGTTTTTAAGTATACAAACAGTCATATTCATGTATATGTCGTGTGTAATGGCTTATGTTTGCAAAATCAAGGTAAAATTGCTGTTTTCAGCTTGCAAAAACATACAAAATGCTGTTTTTAAGTATTTAAACTGTCATATTCATGTATCTGTCGTGTATAATGGCATATGTTGGTGAAATCAAGATAAAATTGCTATTTTAGGCATGCAAAAGCATACAAAACACCGTTTTTAAGTATACATACTGTCATATTCATGTATATGTCGTGTGTAATGGCTTATGTTTGCAAAATCAAGATAAAATAGCTGTTTTCAGCTTGCAAAAACACACAAAATGCTGTTTTCAAGTATTTAGACTGTCATTTTCATGTTTCTGTCGTGTATAATGGCTAATGCTGGTGAAATCAAGATAAAATTGCTGTTTTAAGCATGCAAAACACCGTTTTTAAGTATACAAACAGTCATATTCATGTATATGTCGTGTGTAATGGCTTATGTTTGCAAAATCAAGATAAAATAGCTGTTTTCTGCTTGCAAAACCATACAAAATGCTGTTTTTAAGTATTTAAACTGTCATATTCATGTTTCTGTCTTGTATAATGGCTAATGTTGGTGAAATCAAGATAAAATTGCTGTTTTAAGCATGCAAAAGCATACAAAACACCGTTTTTAAGTATACAAACTGTCATATTCATGTATATGTCGTGTGTAATGGCTTACGTTTGCAAAATCAAGATAAAATAGTTGTTTTCAGCTTGAAAAAATATACAAAATATTGTTTTCAAGTATTTAAACTGTCATATTCATGTTTCTGTCGTGTTTAATGGCTAATGTTGGTGAAATCAAGATAAAATTGCAGTTTTAAGCATGCAAAAGTATACAAAACACCGTTTTTAAGTAAAAAACTGTTATATTCATGTATATGTCGTGTGTAATGGCTTATGTTTGCAAAATCAAGATAAAATAGCTAATTTCAGCTTGCAAAAACATACAAAATGCTGTTTTCAAGTATTTAAACTGTCATATTCATGTTTCTGTCGTGTATAATGGCTAATGTTGGTGAAATCAAGATAAAATTGCTGTTTTAAGCATGCAAAAGCATACAAAACACCGTTTTTAAGTATACAAACTGTCATATTCATGTATATGTCGTGTGAAATGGCTTATGTTTGCAAAATCAAGATAAAATAGCTGTTTTCAGCTTGCAAAAACATACAAAATGCTGTTTTCATATATTGAAACTGTCATATTTATGTATATGTCGTGTGTAATGGCTTATGTTTGCAAAGTCAAGATAAAATAGCTGTTTTCAGCTTGCAAAAAAATACAAAATGCTGTTTTCAAGTATTTAAACTGTCATATTCATGTATATGTCGTGTGTAATGGCTTATTTTTGCAAAATCAAGATAAAATAGCTGTTTTCAGCTTGCAAAAAAATACAAAATGCTGTTTTCAAGTATTTAAACTGTCATATTCATGTTTCTGTCGTGTATAATGGCTAATGCTGATGAAATCAAGATAAAATTGCTGTTTTAAGCATGCAAAACAACGTTTTTAAGTATACAAACAGTCATATTCATGTATATGTCGTGTGTAATGGCTTATGTTTGCAAAATCAAGATAAAATAGCTGTTTTCAGCTTGCAAAAACATGCAAAATGCTGTTTTCAAGTATTTAAACTGTCATATTCATGTTTCTGTCGTGTATAATGGCTATTGTTGGTGAAATCAAAGTAAAATTGCAGTTTTAAGCATGCAAAAGCTTACAAAACACCGTTTTTAAGTATACAAACTATCATATTCATGTATATGTCGTGTGTAATGGCTTATGTTTGCAAAATCAAGATAAAATAGCTGTTTTCAGCTTGCAAAAACATACAAAATGCTGTTTTCAAGTATTTAAACTGTCATATTCATGTTTTTGTCGTGTATAATGGCTAATGTTGGTGAAATCAAGATAAAATTGCTGTTTTAAACATGCAAAAGCATGCAAAACACCGTTTTTAAGTATACAAACTGTCATATTCATGTATATGTCGTGTGTAATGGCTTATGTATGCAAAATCATGATAAAATAGCTGTTTTCAGCTTGCAAAAACATACAAAATGCTGTTTTCATGTATTTAAACTGTCATATTTATGTATATGTCGTGTGTAATAGCTTATGTTCGCAAAATCAAGATAAAATAGCTGTTTTCAGCTTGCAAAAAAATACAAAATGCTGTTTTCAAGTATTTAAACTGTCATATTCATGTTTCTGTCGTGTATAATGGCTAATGTTGGTGAAATCAAGATAAAATTGCAGTTTTAAGCATGCAAAAGCATACAAAACACCGTTTTTAAGTATACAAACTGTAATATTCATGTATATGTCGTGTGTAATCTCTTATGTTTGCAAAATAAAGATAAAATAGCTGTTTTCAGCTCGCAAAAACATACAAAATGCTGTTTTTATGTATTTAAACTGTCATATTTTTGTATATGTCGTGTGTAATGGCTTATGTTTGCAAAATCAAGATAAAATAGCTGTTTTTAGCTTGCAAAAACATACAAAATGCTGTTTTCGAGTATTTAAACTGTCATATTCATGTTTCTCTCGTGTATAATGGCTAATAATGGTGAAATCAAGATAAAATTGCTGTTTTAAGCATGCAAAAGCATACAAAACACCGTTTTTAAGTATACAAACTGTCATATTCATGTATATGTCGTGTGTAATGGCTTATGTTTGCAAAATCAAGATAAATTAGCTGTTTTCAGCTTGCAAAAACATACAAAATGCTGTTTTCATGTATTTAAACTGTCATATTTATGTATATGTCGTGTGTAATAGCTTATGTTCGCAAAATCAAGATAAAATAGCTGTTTTCAGCTTGCAAAAAAATACAAAATGCTGTTTTCAAGTATTTAAACTGTCATATTCATGTTTCTGTCGTGTATAATGGCTAATGTTGGTGAAATCAAGATAAAATTGCTGTTTTAAGCATGCAAAAGCATACAAAACACCGTTTTTAAGTATACAAACTGTCATATTCATGTATATGTCGTGTGTAATGGCTTATGTTTGCAAAATCAAGATAAAATAGCTGTTTTCAGCTTGCAAAAACATACAAAATGCTGTTTTCAAGTATTCAAACTGTCATATTCATGTTTCTGTCGTGTATAATGGCTAATGTTGGTGAAATCAAGATAAAATTGCTGTTTTAAGCATGCAGAAGCATACAAAACACTGTTTTTAAGTATACAAACTGTAATATTCATGTATATGTCGTGTGTAATCTCTTATGTTTGCAAAATCAAGATAAAATTGCTGTTTTCAGCTTGCAAAAACATACAAAATGCTGTTTTTAAGTATTTAAACTGTCATATTTATGTTTCTGTCGTGTATAATGGCTAATATTGGTGAAATCAACATAAAATTGCAGTTTTAAGCATGCAAAAGCATACAAAACACCGTTTTTAAGTATACAAACTATCATATTCATGTATATGTCGTGTGTAATGGCTTATGTTTGCAAAATCAAGATAAAATAGCTGTTTTCAGCTTGCAAAAGCATACAAAATGCTGTTTTCAAGTATTTAAACTGTCATATTCATATTTCTGTCGTGTAAAATGGCTAATGTTGGTGAAATCGATATAAAATTGCAGTTTTAAGCATGCAAAAGCATACAAAACACCCTTTTTAAGTATAGAAACTGTGATATTCATGTATATGTCGTGTGTAATGGCTTATGTTTGCAAAATCAATATAAAATAGCTGTTTTCAGCTTGCAAAACATACAAAATGCTGTTTTCAAGTATTTAAACTGTCATATTCATGTTTCTGTCGTGTATAATGGCTAATATTGGTGAAATCAAGATAAAATTGCTATTTTAAGCATACAAAAGCATACAAAACACCGTTTTTAAGTATACAAACTGTCATATTCATGTATATGTCGTGTGTAATGGCTTATGTTTGTAAAATCAAAATGAAATAGCTGTTTTCAGCTTGCAAAAACATACAAAATGCTGTTTTCAAGTATTTAAACTGTCATATTCATGTTTCTGTCGTGTATAATGGCTAATGTTGGTGAAATCAAGATAAAATTGCAGTTTTAAGCATGCAAAAGCATAAAAAACACCGTTTTTAAGTATACAAACTGTCATATTCATGTATATGTCGTGTGTAATGGCTTATGTTTGCAAAATCAAGATAAAGTAGCTGTTTTCTGCTTGCAAAAACATACAAAATGCTGTTTTTAAGTATTTAAACTGTCATATTCATGTTTCTGTCTTGTATAATGGCTAATGTTGGTGAAATCAAGATAAAATTGCTGTTTTAAGCATGCAAAAGCATACAAAACACCGTTTTTAAGTATACAAACTGTCATATTCATGTATATGTCGTGTGTAATGGTTTATGTTTGCAAAATCAAGATAAAATAGCTGTTTTAAGCTTGAAACTGTCATATTCATGTTTCTGTCGTGTTTAATGGCTGATGTTGGTGAAATCAAGATAAAATTGCAGTTTTAAGCATTCAAAAGCATACAAAACACCGTTCTAAGTATACAAACTGTCATATTCATGTATATGTCGTGTGTAATGGCTTATGTTTGCAAAATCAAGATAAAATAGCTAATTTCAGCTTGCAAAAACATACAAAATGCTGTTTTCAAGTATTTAAACTGTCATATTCATGTTTCTGTCGTGTATAATGGCTAATGTTGGTAACATCAAGATAAAATTGCTGTTTTAAGCATGCAAAAGCATCCAAAACACCGTTTTTAAATATACAAACTGTCATATTCATGTTTCTCTCGTGTATAATGGCTAATGTTGGTGAAATCAAGATAGAATTACTGTTTTAAGCATGCAAAAGCATACAAAACACCGTTTTTAAGTATACAAACTGTCATATTCATGTATATGTCGTGTGTAATGGCTTATGTTTGCAAAATCAAGATAAAATAGCTGTTTAAGCTTGCAAAAACATACAAAATGCTGTTTTCATGTATTTAAACTGTCATATTTATGTATATGTCGTGTGTAATTGCTTATGTTTGCAAAATCAAGATAAAATAGCTGTTTTCAGCTTGCAAAAAAATACAAAATGCTGTTTTCAAGTATTTAAACTGTCATATTCATGTATATGTCGTGTGTAATGGCTTATGTTTGCAAAATCAAGATAAAATAGCTGTTTTCAGCTTGCAAAAAAATACAAAATGCTGTTTTCAAGTATTTAAACTGTCATATTCATGTTTCTGTCGTGTATAATGGCTAATGTTGGTGATATCAAGATAAAATTGCTGTTTTAAGCATGCAAAAGCATACAAAACACCGTTTTTAAGTATACAAACTGTCATATTTATGTATATGTCGTGTGTAATGGCTTATGTTTGCAAAATCAAGATTAAATAGCTAATTTCAGCTAGCAAAAACATACAAAATGCTGTTTTCAAGTATTTAAACTGTCATATTTATGTTTCTGTCGTGTATAATGGCTAAAGTTGGTGAAATCAAGATAAAATTGCTGTTTTAAGCATGCAGAAGCATACAAAACACCGTTTTTAAGTATACAAATTGTCATATTCATGTATATGTTGTGTGTAATGGCTTATGTTTGCAAAATCAATATAAAATAGCTGTTTTCAGCTTGCAAAAACATACAAAATGCTGTTTTTTATGTATTTAAACTGTCATATTTATGTATATGTCGTGTGTAATGGCTTATGTTTGCAAAATCAAGTTAAAATAGCTGTTTTCAGCTTGCAAAAAAATACAAAATGCTGTTTTCAAGTATTTAAACTGTCATATTCATGTTTCTGTCGTGTATAATGGCTAATGTTGGTGAAATCAAGATAAAATTGCAGTTTTAAGCATGCAAAAGCATACAAAACACCGTTTTTAAGTATACAAACTGTCATATTATCTGTATGCATCATCGCGAGTAGACGTGTGTTGCGCTGCTCCTTCATTCAGTTTTTGTGCCGTTATTATATTTCATCATTTTAATAATATTATATATAAATATGGGTTCTAGTACTCGTAATAATGCTGCAATAATAACTGAAGTGATTACCAAATTATTAAGTAATGATAGTTTCATATCTAAATTAGTGTCTTCAGTTTTTGAGCGGGTTGACCAGAAGCTTATAGAGCAAAAGGCTTACTATGAGGCCATCATCGACGACATTACTGCTGAAAATAGAATTTTACATGATGAAATCGACCGTCTCGAGCAGTACTCCAGGAGAAACTGCCTCCGAATATTTGGTGTCCCGGAGGAGGCTGCCGAAAACACCGAACGCAAGGTCTGTGACATTTTTCAAAACAAACTCTCTCTTGCTGTTCCCCCGGAAGCCATTGACCGATGTCACCGAGTTGGTAAACTTCATTCAGTGAGAGATAGTGCTAAATCCTCCCCATGCCGTCCACGTCCGATTATTATTAAATTCAGTTCATACAAAACCCGGAACCTAGTTTTGAAGACTAGATCCAATCTAAAGGGAACGGATTATACAATAAAAGAAGATCTTACCAAAAAACGGCTTGAACTCTTAAAATCTGTTGCAAACAAATTTGGATTTAAAAACGTATGGTCTTCTGATGGCAACATTTATTATAAATCGAATAATAAAATTAATATAGTTACTCTGAAAGATGATGTTAATAGTTTGTAATATCAGTTTATCATTACTTAACCTGGTCTTTGTTTTTATATATGTTATAATTTCATATGAATGGAGCAGCTTCTGTCTACATTTAAATTTCATTTTATATTTCTATTTTTTCTGTAAATTTAAATTTACAAGTTTTGTATGGTTATATTCTTAACTGAAAGGTCGTTGAACTTTAATTAATTTGTTTCTTGTTATAACTATTCCACTGATCTACGTCACACTACTTCTGTTTGACTCATTGATTTATTTTTTGTCTTTATTTTTGTTCTTGTTTTATTTAAGGATGGAATTATTTTACCAAAATGTTCGGGGAATGAATACTAAACTTGTTGAGATTTACAATAATATCATGTCTATGAATTTTGATGTTATAGCATTTACTGAAACTTGGCTCAATGATTCAGTCTACAACAATGAGTTCATTGATTGTAATAAATATACTGTGTACCGTGAAGATCGAGATAACATCAGATTAGGCAAATCTCGTGGTGGTGGTGTATTGTGCGCCATAAGCAATAAATATAAATCAACATTGGTAAAATTGAACAAAAATTCTCATTTACTTGCTAACATTGTTTGTGTAAGGGTACATTTGAATTCCAACAAATTTTTAACTGTGGTTGTGATATATTCACCTCCTCCCATATCCTTGGAACAACATGAAATGATTTATGATTGTCTTGAATCTTGTTCCTCTTTCATTAATTCTGAATTTATTATCTTGGCTGATATGAATATTAGTAAACTCACTGATTTTTATACCTCAGGATACAAAAATAATTGTATTTCCAGATTCGACAATTTTACTAATTTCCTCAATGCTACCCAATTTAATAATGTCCTGAATATTGATTCCCGCTTACTAGACATTGTCCTGTCAAACAAAAAGTGCACTGTTACTCACTCTGTTCCGATTGTTCCTGAAGATAGATACCATCCCTCTCTTTCCATATTACTTGAGGTCAATCCACAATTTCAGAAAAATGCGTCCCTCGGCACTGAACTCACCTATAATTTTCGACGTGCTAATTTTCTAGTCCTTTACAATTTACTTAACAACGTTGACTGGGATACTCTTCATACTTATTCTAATGTTAATGATGCCTTTACTAAATTTTATGATATCCTTGACAACGTTTTTCGCAATTGTGTTCCAAAAACAAAAACAAAAAAATCAAGTTACCCACCCTGGTTTACAAAGCAGATTATTTCAGATATTAGGCTTAAAGATAAATATCATAAACTTTATAAGAAGAACAAAGACGAAATTTATTATGCTTCATTTAAAACTTTGAGATCTAAGATAAAAACTGATTTGAAAAACGCCTATAAAAATTTTCTGCTTAACACCGAACTTAATATCGCTAGTGATCCAAGAAAATTTTGGTCTTTTATAAATAACAAGAAAAAATCATCTCGCATACCCGGTGACATGCACTTAAATGACACTCAGTTTCACGATACTCCATCTATTGTTCAAGGCTTTGCAGATTATTTTAATTCTGTTTTTTCTACTTCTGCTAACACAGATTTAAGTGGAATCTCTTGTGAATCAATAACCCCTGATCAACTTTCGATTACTGAAATTAGTGAGGACGATATTAAATTAGCAATCACTACTCTTAAACCATCTTGTACTCCTGGACCTGATAATTTACCAGCTTACATTATTAAAGGGTGCAGTGATATCTTTATTAAACCTTTGTTTATTTTATTTAATTTATCCATAACTACGCGTACCTTTCCCTATATCCTTAAAAATTCCTTAATTAGCCCTATCCTCAAATCTGGTAATCCTTCTAGTATATCCAACTATCGACCTATATCCATTTTGTCGAATATTTCAAAATGTTTTGAAAAAATTTTGTATAGGTATATTTATTCCAGTGTTAGTCGTGCATTATCGCCGTATCAGCATGGTTTCTTGCAGGGAAGGTCAACTTCAACAAATCTAAGTAACTTTACTGAGTTTACTATTAATGCTTTGAATAATAATACACAAGTTGATGTTATTTATACTGATTTGGCTAAAGCTTTTGATACTGTCAACCACGATATTTTGTTGTATAAATTACGTCATCAATTCAACTTTTCCCCGGATTTAATTATTCTTATGCAGTCTTACATTAGTAATCGTCAGCAGTGTGTTAGCTTCAATAATTACAAATCTAACTATTTTATACCTTCCTCGGGTGTTCCTCAGGGTTCGAATCTAGGCCCTTTACTCTTTATTTTATTTATTAATGATATTAATAGTTACATTAATTTTTCCCATCCATTGTTGTACGCTGATGACTTGAAATTTTTTAAAGTTATCAATTCATATACCGACTACGAGAATCTTCAGGCTGATATTGACAATTTGATGATTTGGTCTTCTTCCTCGAAACTATTTTTTA
Organism: Poecilus cupreus; assembly: GCA_963942605.1. Taxonomy (NCBI): domain Eukaryota; kingdom Metazoa; phylum Arthropoda; class Insecta; order Coleoptera; family Carabidae; genus Poecilus; species Poecilus cupreus. The sequence continues at coordinate 13,240 of CAWWDY010002534.1, forward strand.
ACATTAATAAATGTAAAGTTATGACATATTCAAGGAAAAATAATCCGACTAACTATGTGTATCATATGGGTGGCACTAGACTTGAAAGAGTTGTTCAATTTAAAGATTTGGGTGTAATATTTGACCCTAAATTACTGTTCACACCACACATCAATTATATTGTACAAAGGTCCTACAGAAATTTGGGTTTTATAATTAGAAATTCTCAACACTTTTATAATATATCTACACTCAAATCTTTATATTATTCTTTTGTTAGGCCTGGTCTCGAATATTGTCTTATTGTGTGGAATCCATTATGTAATAATCATAGTAATGAAATTGAACGAAATCAGAAAAAATTCGTTAGATTCTGTGCTCGTACATTCTGTCCTTCGTTTAACTTCATTACTTATAGTTATTCTAAATCTTTAATTGAATTTAATATAATGTTTCTAGGTAATAGACGTAAATTTGTTTCCTGTCTTTATTTATATAAATTGGTCCACAATTCTATTGATGATACTACGAGCCTGGCCAATTTAAATTTTTATGTTCCTCGATCGTCTAGAACGTGCAAACAGAAAGTTACTTTTAATACATGTCTTATTAAAACTAACTATGAACAAAGAGCCCCTATTAGACGTCTATGTTCCATTTTCAACAGTTGTGAGTGTGATGTTGAACTTGACATTTTCAGTTATTCATATTACCATTTTAAACATGTAATATATGTTTTTTTTTCTAAATAGTTTTGTTTAATTGCTTTTATATATATGTATATATTCTAATTCGTACTACTCGTAATGTAAATCTTTATTTTGTATGGTGATTCCAACCCTCTGTAATTGGGATACTTTGTATCCTGTAGAGTGGTTGTCAATAAATAAATAAATAAATAAATATTCATGTATATGTCGTGTGTAATGGCTTATGTTTGCAAAATTAAGATAAAATAGCTAATTTCAGCTTGCAAAAACATACAAAATGCTGTTTTCAAGTATTTAAACTGTCATATTCATGTTTCTGTCGTGTATAATGGCTAATGTTGGTGAAATCAAGATAAAATTGCTGTTTTAAGCATGCAAAAGCATACAAAACACCGTTTTTAAATATACAAACTGTCATATTCATGTTTCTTTCGTGTGTAATGGCTAATGTTGGTGAAATCAAGATAAAATTGCTGTTTTAAGCATGCAAAAGCATACAAAACACCGTTTTTAAGTATACAAACTGTCATATTCATGTATATGTCGTGTGTAATGGCTTATGTTTGCAAAATCAAGATAAAATAGCTGTTTAAGCTTGCAAAAACATACAAAATGCTGTTTTCATGTATTTAAACTGTCATATTTATGTATATGTCGTGTGTAATGGCTTATGTTTGCAAAATCAAGATAAAATAGCTGTTTTCAGCTTGCAAAATAATACAAAATGCTGTTTTCAAGTATTTAAACTGTCATATTCATGTATATGTCGTGTGTAATGGCTTATGTTTGCAAAATCAAGATAAAATAGCTGTTTTCAGCTTGCAAAAAAATACAAAATGCTGTTTTCAAGTATTTAAACTGTCATATTCATGTTTCTGTCGTGTATAATGGCTAATGTTGGTGATATCAAGATAAAATTGCTGTTTTAAGCATGCAAAAGCGTACAAAACACAGTTTTAAGTATACAAACTGTCATATTCATGTATATGTCGTGTGTAATGGCTTATGTTTGCAAAATCAAGATAAAATAGCTGTTTTCAGCTTGCAAAAACATACAAAATGCTGTTTTCAAGTATATAAACTGTCATATTCATGTTTCTGTCGTGTATAATGGCTAATGTTGGTGAAATCAAGATAAAATAGCTGTTTTCAGCTTGCAAAAACATACAAAATGCTGTTTTCCTGTATTTAAACTGTCATATTTATGTATATGTCGTGTGTAATGGCTTATGTTTGCAAAATCAAGATAAAATAGCTGTTTTCAGCTTGCAAAAAAATACAAAATGCTGTTTTCGAGTATATAAACTGTCATATTCATGTTTCTTTCGTGTGTAATGGCTTATGTTTGCAAAATCAAGATAAAATAGCTGTTTTCAGCTTGCAAAAACATACAAAATGCTGTTTTCAAGTATTTAAACTGTCATATTCATGTTTCTGTCATGTATAATGGCTAATGCTGGTGAAATCAAGATAAAATTGCTGTTTTAAGCATGCAAAAGCATACGAAACACCGTTTTTAAATATACAAACTGTCATATTCATATATATGTCATGTGTAATGGCTTATGTTTGCAAAATCAAGATAAAATAGCTGTTTTCAGCTTGCAAAAACTTACAAAATGCTGTTTGCAAGTATTTATACAGTCATATTCATGTTTCTGTCGTGTAATGGCTTATGTTTGCAAAATCAAGATAAAATAGCTGTTTTCAGTTTGCAAAAACATACAAAATGCTGTTTTCAAGTATTTAAACTGTCATATTCATGTTTCTGTCGTGTATAATGGCTAATGTTGGTGAAATCAAGATAAAATTGCTGTTTTCAGCTTGCAAAAACATACAAAATGCTGTTTTCATGTATTTAAACTGTCATATTTATGTATATGTCGTGTGTAATGGCTTATGTTTGCAAAATCAAGATAAAATTGCTGTTTTCAGCTTGCAAAAATATACAAAATGCTGTTTTCAAATATTTAAACTGTCATATTCATGTTTCTGTCGTGTATAATGACTAATGTTGGTGAAATCAAGATAAAATTGCAGTTTTAAGCATGCAAAAGCATACAAAACACCGTTTTTAAGTATACAAACTGGAATATTCATGTATATGTCGTTTGTAATCTCTTATGTTTGCACAATCAAGATAAAATTGCTGTTTTCAGCTTGCAAAAACATACAAAATGCTGTTTTTAAGTATTTAAACTGTCATATTCATGTATCTGTCGTGTATAATGGCTAATGTTGGTGAAATCAAGATAAAATTGCTGTTTTAAGCATGCAAAAGCATACAAAACACCGTATTTAAGTATACAAACTGTCATATTCATGTATATGTCGTGTGTAATGGCTTATGTTTGCAAAATCAAGATAAAATAGCTGTTTTCTGCTTGCAAGAACATACAAAATGCTGTTTTTAAGTATTTAAACTGTCATATTCATGTTTCTGTCTTGTATAATGGCTAATGTTGGTGAAATCAAGATAAAATTGCTGTTTTAAGCATGCAAAAGCATACAAAACACCGTTTTTAAGTATACAAACTGTCATATTCATGTATATGTCGTGTGTAATGGCTTATGTTTGCAAAATCAAGATAAAATAGCTGTTTTCAGCTTGAAAAAATATACAAAGTGTTGTTTTCAAGTATTTAAGCTGTCATATTCATGTTTCTGTCGTGTTTAATGGCTAATGTTGGTGAAATCAAGAGAAAATTGCAGTTTTAAGCATGCAAAAGCATACAAAACACCGTTTTTAAGTATACAAACTGTCATATTCATGTATATGTCGTGTGTAATGGCTTATGTTTGCAAAATCAAGATAAAATAGCTAATTTCAGCTTGCAAAAACATACAAAATGCTGTTTTCAAGTATTTATACTGTCATATTCATGTTTCTGTCGTGTATACTGGCTAATGCTGGTGAAATCAAGATAAAATTGCTGTTTTAAGCATGCAAAACACCGTTTTTAAATATACAAACTGTCATATTCATGTATATGTCGTGTGTAATGGCTTATGTTTGCAAAATCAAGATAAAATAGCTGTTTTCAGCTTCCAAAAACATACAAAATGCTGTTTTCATGTATTTAAACTATCATATTTATGTATATGTCGTGTGTTATGGCTTATGTTTGCAAAATCAAGATAAAATAGCTGTTTTCAGCTTGCAAAAAAATACAAAATGCTGTTTTCAAGTATTTAAACTATCATATTCATGTATATGTCGTGTGTAATGGCTTATGTTTGCAAAATCAAGACAAAATAGCTAATTTCAGCTTGCAAAAACATACAAAATGCTGTTTTCAAGTATTTATACTGTCATATTCATGTTTCTGTCGTGTATATTGGCTAATGCTGGTGAAATCAAGATAAAATTGCTGTTTTAAACATGCAAAAGCATACAAAACACCGTTTTTAAGTATACAAACTGTCATATTTATGTATATGTCGTGTGTAATGGCTTATGTTTGCAAAATCAAGATAAAATAGCTAAATTCAGCTTGAAAAAACATACAAAATGCTGTATTCAAGTATTTAAACTGTCATATTCATGTTTCTGTCGTGTATAATGGCTAATGTTGGTGAAATCAAGATAAAATTGCGGTTTTAAGCATGCAGAAGCATACAAAACACTGTTTTTAAGTATACAAACTGTTATATTCATGTATATGTCGTGTGTAATGGCTTATGTTTGCAAAATCAAGATAAAATTGCTGTTTTCAGCTTGCAAAAACATACAAAATGCTGTTTTCAAGTATTTAAACTGTCATATTCATGTTTCTGTCGTGTATAATGGCTAATGTTGGTGAAATCAAGATAAAATTGCAGTTTTAAGCATACAAAACACCGTTTTTAAGTATACAAACTGTCATATTCATGTATATGTCGTGTGTAATCTCTTATGTTTGCAAAATCAAGATAAAATTGCTGTTTTCAACTTGCAAAAACATACAAAATGCTGTTTTTAAGTATTTAAACAGTCATATTCATGTATTTGTCGTGTATAATGGCTAATGTTGGTGAAATCAAAATAAAATTGCTGTTTTAAGCATGCAAAAGCATACAAAACACCGTTTTTAAGTATACAAACTGTCATATTTATGTATATGTCGTGTGTAATGGTTTATGTTTGCAAAATCAAGATAAAATAGCTAAATTCAGCTTGAAAAAACATACAAAATGCTGTATTCAAGTATTTAAACTGTCATATTCATGTTTCTGTCGTGTATAATGGCTAATGTTGGTGAAATCAAGATAAAATTGCGGTTTTAAGCATGCAGAAGCATACAAAACACTGTTTTTAAGTATACAAACTGTTATATTCATGTATATGTCGTGTGTAATGGCTTATGTTTGCAAAATCAAGATAAAATTGCTGTTTTCAGCTTGCAAAAACATACAAAATGCTGTTTTCAAGTATTTAAACTGTCATATTCATGTTTCTGTCGTGTATAATGGCTAATGTTGGTGAAATCAAGATAAAATTGCAGTTTTAAGCATACAAAACACCGTTTTTAAGTATACAAACTGTCATATTCATGTATATGTCGTGTGTAATCTCTTATGTTTGCAAAATCAAGATAAAATTGCTGTTTTCAGCTTGCAAAAACATACAAAATGCTGTTTTTAAGTATTTAAACTGTCATATTCATGTATTTGTCGTGTATAATGGCTAATGTTGGTGAAATCAAAATAAAATTGCTGTTTTAAGCATGCAAAAGCATACAAAACACCGTTTTTAAGTATACATACTGTCATATTCATGTATATGTCGTGTGTAATGGCTTATGTTTGCAAAATCAAGATAAAAAAGCTGTTTTCAGCTTGCAAAAACATACCAAAATGCTGTTTTCATGTATTTAAACTGTCATATTTATGTATATGTCGTGTGTAATGGCTTATGTTTGCAAAATCAAGATAAAATAGCTGTTTTCAGCTTAAAAAAATACAAAATGCTGTTTTCAAGTATTTAAACTGTCATATTCATGTTTCTGTCGTGTATATTGGCTAATGTTGGTGAAATCAAGATAAAATTGCTGTTTTAAGCATGCAAAAACATAAAAAACACCGTTTTTAAGTATACAAACTGTCATATTCATGTATATGTCATGTGTAATGGCTTATGTTTGCAAAATCAAGATAAAATAGCTGTTTTCAGCTTGCAAAAACATACAAAATGCTGTTTTCAAGTATTTAAACTGTCATATTCATGTTTCTGTCGTGTATAATGGCTAATGTTGGTGAAATAAAGATAAAATTGCTGTTTTAAACATGCAAAAGCATGCAAAACACCGTTTTTAAGTATACAAACTGTCATATTCATGTATATGTCGTGTGTAATGGCTTATGTTTGCAAAATCAAGATAAAATAGCTGTTTTCAGCTTGCAAAAACAAACAAAATGATGTTTTCCTGTATTTAAACTGTCATATTCATGTTTCTGTCGTGTGTAATGGCTTATGTTTGCAAAATTAAGATAAAATAGCTGTTTTCAGCTTGCAAATACATACAAAATGCTGTTTTCAAGTATTTAAACTGTTATATTCATGTTTCTGTCGTGTTAATGGCTAATGTTGGTGAAATCAAGATAAAATTGCAGTTTTAAGCATGCAAAAGCATACAAAACACCGTTTTTAAGTATACAAACTATCATGTTCATGTATATGTCGTGTGTAATGGCTTATGTTTGCAAAATCAAGATAAAATAGCTGTTTTAAGCTTGCAAAAGCATACAAAATGGTGTTTTCAAGTATTTAAACTGTCGGTCTGTTCTGGTCTCACTCGTAATGAAATACTATGTCTCAACTCACAGAGACGTACAATTTTATTTTTATGTCTAACGTGTAAATCTGCTGATCAATTAAACATTATTCTTCAATTACAACGTACAATCAATGATCTACAAAGTGAACTTACACAATTAAAAAACCATGTGGCTCAAGTAACTTCCACTTTTGACGGAAATAATTTACAGCCTAGTCTACAACAATCCGCTTCTTTTAGTGAAAGTAATGAATTAATTATTAATGAAATACAAGAACGTCAACTTCGCTCCAAAAATATTATGCTTTATAATGTTCCTGAGAGCTTGTCACCTGATAATACAACGCAACGGACAGATGATTTAAATCAAGTATCCAAAATCTTTACTGAGACTGCTAACATTGCAACTGACAACATACGAATTTATCGTTTAGGACGTCACACTAATCAAGACAAACCTCGTCCTATTAAAGTGATCTGCAGCAGTAAGCACGATGTAATTGCAATTTTAAGAGCAAAAACCAAAATAACCAACGATAAAATCAAAGTCAGTTCGGATCGCACACCTATGCAAAGGGAATACTATTATAATGTCAAAACTACACTAGATAATGGGGTGAAAAATGGCGAGACAAATATTACTATAAAATATATTAAGGGCGTTCCTACTATTGTTGAGAAAGCAGCTTCCAGAACCGACGGTCAAAAAAACATGTAAACCCAACAGGCAATAAAACACCGTTCTCAGTTTACTATCAAAATGCTCGAGGTATTAACTCTAAATTAAACAATGTGTATCTAAACCTACTCAGTAGCGACTATGACATTGTTGCAATAACGGAAACATGGCTTACTGACAGTGTTCATAATCTTGAGTTCTCAGACAGTTCTTTCACTATTTACCGTGCTGATCGCAACTTCCAAGCCTGTGGTGTGTCGCGTGGTGGTGGTGCAATGCTAGCAATCAACAACAAGTTTAATTCATCTCTCGTTTCGTTCAGTGACGTTAAACAGTTTATTCCTCCAAAATTAGACATTGTTGGCGCAAAAATTAACCTTCATTCTAGTTATTTCTACATCTTTTGTATTTACATTCCTCCAAATTTATCGTGTAACTACTATTATTCTTTATTTGATTTTTTTGATTCACTCACGTATTTATACGATAAGAATTTGATCATTGTAGGTGATTTTAATATGCCTGATTATAACTCTGTTTGTAAATCATCTACAGTTAAGGGTTTTGATAACTTTTTGTCATTCTTTAACTTAATTCAAATTAATTCTGTTACAAATCAAAATAGTAGGTTACTTGACCTCGTTGTTACAAATTTAAATGCTACAGTGTCACATGCTGATGATCTTATTGTAAATGAAGATTTAGATCATCCGGCATTAATTATTAATATTATGTTCAATTCTTCATGTACTGATACTAAATTTTTTGGCAATACTTGTATAAAAACTTATAATTTTAAAAAAGCAAACTATGTTAAACTATATTCCCTTATAAATAGTTTCGATTGGAATCAAATTTGTATATTTACTAATGTGGATGATGCATGTAATTTTATGTATATGATCTTATATTCGTTTTTTGACGAATGTGTACCTTTAAAATCATTTAGCAAACAAACATATCCTAAATGGTATACCAAAGATATAATTGATGATATTAAGAAAAAAGCTTACTTCTTAAAATTATCCCGACGTAACGTCTCCAATAGTTCTTTCTATTTTAATAAATACAAACAATTGCGAGCAAAGATTAAAACTGATATTCGACATTCATATGATTCCTTTATTAAAGATTCCGAAGTGTCTCTAAAATCGGATCCTTCTAAATTTTGGAATTTCATTAATAACTTGAAATCTAAATCATCTATACCATCTACTATGAGTTTCGGCAATAAAACCATGACCAACGCTAATGAAATAGTTAACGCTTTCGCCACCTATTTTAAGAGTGTTTATCAGACTCCTACCGAAGGCCCTTATCCTAATACAAGTATTCAAACCAATGATAACTTTATTTTAAATGAAATTTCAGTTGAGGAAGTAATTTCAGCCGATCGTAAACTTAAACCAACTTACACATCTGGTACTGATCTAATACCTAGTTTTATTGTTAAAGATTGTGCTGATTCTATTTCTTTAGGACTCGTCCATATTTTCAATTTGAGTTTAAAACTTCATACATTTCCTTATTTGTGGAAGAGTGCTAGAATTGTTCCTGTTTTTAAAACAGGAAATGAAAACAATATTGAAAATTACCGCCCCATAGCCTTATTATGCAATTTTAGCAAAATATTTGAAAATATTTTATACAATTTTATTTATGCAAAATTTCAGCCATACATTTCTCCATGTCAGCACGGATTTGTAAGAGGCAGGTCCACTACTACAAATTTATGTAATTTTAGTCAGTTTACGTCAGAAGTTATTGATAATTCAGGTCAAGTCGATGTGGTATATACAGATTTTTCCAAAGCGTTTGATCGTATCGATCATAAAATAATTCTCCATAAATTTCAATTGTACGGCTTCTCCTCATCCTTAACTTCATTAATAGCTTCATATCTTTCAAATCGAACGCTTTTCGTGCAATATATGGGTCATAATTCTTCTTCATTTATTGCAGATTCCGGAGTGCCCCAGGGCTCAAATCTGGGCCCTTTATTATTTTTAATTTTCATTAATGATATCTCGGCTGTTATCAATAACAAGAACTTGCTATTTGCGGATGATTTGAAATTATATTGCTCTATTAAAAGTATTAATGATTGCATTTCACTACAAGAAGATCTAAATAACTTAAATATCTGGTGTAACGATAATAAAATTTCTTTAAATATTACTAAATGCAAATCTATGACTTTTACTAGAAAACACTATCCAATAAATCACACATACACACTATCTGGTTTAATCCTAGAAAAACTAAACACATGTGTTGATCTCGGTGTTACATTCGATCCAAAATTTAGATTTCATTTTCAGATTGATAAAGTTACTTCCTCATCACACAAGATGTTAGGTTTCATTATTAGAAACACTCGTTCATTCAGAGACATTAATGCAATCTTTGCTCTTTACTTTTCATTGGTTAGATCAAAATTGGAATATTGCGCCATTATCTGGGATCCTTATTATAACTCTTATACACAGCAAATCGAACATGTTCAACGAAAATTTTTAAAATTTATTTATTACAAAGTCGAAGGACACTATCCTGTACAAAATTTTTCTCACGATGTACTTCTGGACATGTTTAATTTCACTAGCCTATCTGATAGAAGGAAAACTGCTTGTTTAATTTATTTGTATAAATTAATTAACAATATGGTGGATGATGCTGAAACTCTTAGTCGTATTGGATTTCATGTTGCTTCTTTTAATACTCGAAATCGTCTCACATTTTATTTACCTACACCTCGAACTAATATTACACATTCGGATCCATTATTTTCTATGTGCAATCTTTATAATCTAGTTCAAAGTAATGTTGATATTTTTAGTAATTCACTTCCAGTTTTTAAAAGAGGAGTTAGTGATTTTCTGAAAGATTGAGTATTTTTTTTTTTTGAGCTTTTCTCGCTTATTGTTTTTCTAACACATTTTTTCATAAGAAATTTTCACTGTTTTTGCTTTTTTTTCTTTATATTATCAGTTATTAATATTTTCAGATTTAATGTTATTTGCAGTTGTCTGCATCCGAAATGTATATACTTATATTAAGTTGAGCTTATACTAATCTTTTTACTAATCCTGTAATTGGGCTTTTTGCCTGTTGGGTTATTATTACATAAATAAATAAATAAATAAATATTCATGTTTTTGTCGTGTATAATGGCTAATGTTGGTGAAATCAAGATAAAATTGCGGTTTTAAGCATGCAGAAGCATACAAAACACTGTTTTTAAGTATACAAACTGTTATATTCATGTATATGTCGTGTGTAATGGCTTATGTTTGCAAAATCAAGATAAAATTGCTGTTTTCAGCTTGCAAAAACATACAAAATGCTGTTTTCAAGTATTTAAACTGTCATATTCATGTTTCTGTCGTGTATAATGGCTAATGTTGGTGAAATCAAGATAAAATTGCAGTTTTAAGCATACAAAACACCGTTTTTAAGTATACAAACTGTCATATTCATGTATATGTCGTGTGTAATCTCTTATGTTTGCAAAATCAAGATAAAATTGCTGTTTTCAGCTTGCAAAAACATACAAAATGCTGTTTTTAAGTATTTAAACTGTCATATTCATGTATTTGTCGTGTATAATGGCTAATGTTGGTGAAATCAAAATAAAATTGCTGTTTTAAGCATGCAAAAGCGTACAAAACACCGTTTTTAAGTATACATACTGTCATATTCATGTATATGTCGTATGTAATGGCTTATGTTTGCAAAATCAAGATAAAATAGCTGTTTTCAGCTTGCAAAAACATACAAAATGCTGTTTTCATGTATTTAAACTGTCATATTTATGTATATGTCGTGTGTAATGGCTTATGTTTGCAAAATCAAGATAAAATAGCTGTTTTCAGCTTAAAAAAATACAAAATGCTGTTTTCAAGTATTTAAACTGTCATATTCATGTTTCTGTCGTGTATATTGGCTAATGTTGGTGAAATCAAGATAAAATTGCTGTTTTAAGCATGCAAAAACATAAAAAACACCGTTTTTAAGTATACAAACTGTCATATTCATGTATATGTCGTGTGTAATGGCTTATGTTTGCAAAATCAAGATAAAATAGCTGTTTTCAGCTTGCAAAAACATACAAAATGCTGTTTTCAAGTATTTAAACTGTCATATTCATGTTTCTGTCGTGTATAATGGCTAATGTTGATGAATCAAGATAAAATTGCTGTTTTAAGCATGCAAAAGCATACAAAACACCGTTTTTAAGTATACAAACTGTCATATTCATGTATATGTCGTGTGTAATGGCTTATGTTTGCAAAATCAAGATAAAATAGCTGTTTTCAGCTTGCAAAAACATACAAAATGATGTTTTCCTGTATTTAAACTGTCATATTCATGTTTCTGTCGTGTGTAATGGCTTATGTTTGCAAAATTAAGATAAAATAGCTGTTTTCAGCTTGCAAATACATACAAAATGCTGTTTTCAAGTATTTAAACTGTTATATTCATGTTTCTGTCGTGTTAATGGCTAATGTTGGTGAAATCAAGATAAAATTGCAGTTTTAAGCATGCAAAAGCATACAAAACACCGTTTTTAAGTATACAAACTATCATGTTCATGTATATGTCTTGTGTAATGGCTTATGTTTGCAAAATCAAGATAAAATAGCTGTTTTAAGCTTGCAAAAGCATACAAAATGGTGTTTTCAAGTATTTAAACTGTCATATTCATGTTTCTGTCGTGTATAATGGCTAATATTGGTGAAATCAAGATAAAATTGCTGTTTTAAGCATGCAAAAACATACAAAACACCGTTTTTAAGTATACAAACTGTCATATTTATGTATATGTCGTGTGTAATGGCTTATGTTTGCAAAATCAAGATAAAATAGCTGTTTTCAGCTTGCAAAAACATACAAAATGCTGTTTTCCTGTATTTAAACTGTCATATTTATGTATATGTCGTGTGTAATGGTTTATGTTTGCAAAATCAAGATAAAATAGCTGTTTTCAGCTTGCAGAAAATACAAAATGCTGTTTTCAAGTATTTAAACTGTCATATTCATGTTTCTGTCGTGTGTAATGGCTTATGTTTGCAAAATTAAGATAAAATAGCTGTTTTCAGCTTGCAAAAACATACAAAATGCTGTTTTCAAGTATTTAAACTGTCATATTCATGTTTCTGTCGTATATAATGGCTAATGTTGGTGAAATCAAGATAAAATTGCTGTATTAAGCATACAAAACACCGTTTTTAAGTATACAAACTGTCATATTCATGTAAATGTCGTGTGTAATGGCTTATGTTTGCAAAATCAAGATAAAATAGCTGTGTTCAGCTTGCAAAAACTTACAAAATGCGGTTTTCAAGTATTTAAACTGTCATATTCATGTTTCTGTCGTGTATAATGGCTAATGTTGGTGAAATCAAGATAAAATTGCTGTTTTAAGCATGCAAAAGCATACAAAACACCGTTTTTAAGTATACAAACTGTCATATTCATGTATATGTCGTGTGTAATGGCTTATGTTTGCAAAATCAAGATAAAATAGCTGTTTTCAGCTTGCAAAAACATGCAAAATGCTGTTTTTAAGTATTTAAACTGTCATATTCATGTTTCTGTCGTGTATAATGGCTAATGTTGGTGAAATCAAGATAAAATTGCTGTTTTAAGCATGCAAAAGCATACAAAACACCGTTTTTTAGTATACAAATTGTCATATTCACGTATATGTCGTGTGTAATGGCTTATGTTTGTAAAATCAAGATAAATTAGCTATTTTCAGCTTGCAAAAACATACAAAATGCTGTTTTCATGTATTTAAACTGTCATATTTATGTATATGTCGTGTGTAATGGCTTATGTTTGCAAAATCAAAATAAAATGGCTGTTTTCAGCTTGCAAAAAAATACAAAATGCTGTTTTTAAGTATTTAAACTGTCATATTCATGTTTCTGTCGTGTATAATAGCTAATGTTGGTGAAATCAAGATAAAATTGCTGTTTTAAGCATGCAAAAGCATGCAAAACACCGTTCTTAAGTATACAAACAGTCATATTCATGTATATGTCGTGTGTAATGGCTTATGTTTGCAAAATCAAGATAAAATAGCTGTTTTCAGCTTGCAAAAACATACAAAATGCTGTTTTCAAGTATTTAAACTGTCATATTCATGTTTCTGTCGTGTATAATGGCTAATGTTGGTGAAATCAAGATAAAATTGCTGTTTTAAGCATGCAAAACCATACAAAACACCGTTTTTAAGAAGACAAACTGTCATATTTATGTATATGTCGTGTGTAATGGCTTATGTTTGCAAAATCAAGATAAAATAGCTAATTTCAGCTAGCAATAACATACAAAATGCTGTTTTCAAGTATTTAAACTGTCATATTCATGTTTCTGTCGTGTATAATGGCTAATGTTAGTGAAATTAAGATAAAATTGCTGTTTTAAGCATGTAGAAGCATACAAAACACTGTTTTTAAGTATACAAACTGTCATATTCATGTATATGTCGTGTGTGATGGCTTATGTTTGCAAAATCAAGATAAAATTGCTGTTTTCAGCTTGCAAAAACATACAAAATGCTGTTTTCAAGTATTTACACTGTTATTTTCATGTTTCTGTCGTGTATAATGGCTAATGTTGGTGAAATCAAGATAAAATTGCTGTTTTAAGCATGTAGAAGCATACAAAACACTGTTTTTAAGTATACAAACTGTCATATTCATTTATATGTCGTGTGTAATGGCTTACGTTTGCAAAATCAAGATAAAATAGCTGTTTTCAGCTTGCTAAAATATACAAAATGATGTTTTCAAGTATTTAAACTGTCATATTCATGTTTCTGTCGTGTATAATGGCTAATGTTGGTGAAATCAAGATAAAATTGCTGTTTTAAGCATGCAAAAGCATACAAAACAACGTTTTTAAGTATACAAACTGTCATATTCATGTATATGTCGTGTGTAATGGCTTATGTTTGCAAAATCAAGATAAAATAGCTGTTTTCAGCTTGCAAAAACATACAAAATGCTGTTTTCAAGTATTTAAACTGTCATATTCATGTTTCTGTCGTGTATAATGGCTAATGTTAGTGAAATCAAGATAAAATTGCAGTTTTAAGCATGCAAAAGCATACAAAACACCGTTTTTAAGTATACGAACTGTCATATTCATGTATATGTCGTGTGTAATGGCTTATGTTTGCAAAAATAAGATAATTTAGCTGTTTCCAGCTTGCAAAAACATACAAAATGCTGTTTTCAAGTATTTAAACTGTCATATTCATGTTTCTGTCGTGTATAATGGCTAATGTTGGTGAAATCAAGATAAAATTGCTATTTTAAGCATGCAAAAGCATACAAAACACCGTTTTTAAGTACACAAACTGTCATATTCATGTATATGTCGTGTGTAATGGCTTATGTTTGCAAAATCAAGATAAAATAGCTGTTTTCAGCTTGCAAAAATATACAAAATGCTGTTTTCAAGTATTTAAACTGTCATATTCATGTTTCTGTCGTGTATAATGGCTAATGTTGGTGAAATCAAGATAAAATTGCGGTTTTAAGCATGCAGAAGCATACAAAACACTGTTTTTAAGTATACAAACTGTCATATTCATGTATATGTCGTGTGTAATGGCTTATGTTTGCAAAATCAAGATAAAGTAGCTGTTTTCAGCTTGCAAAAACATACAAAATGCTGCTTTCAAGAATTTAAACTGTCATATTCATGTTTCCGTCGTGTATAATTGTTAATGTTGGTTATATCAAGATAAAATTGCTGTTTTAAGCATGCAAAAGTATACAAAACACCGTTTTTAAGTATACAAACTGTCATATTCATGTATATGTCGTGTGTAATGGCTTATGTTTGCAAAATCAAGATAAAATAGCTGTTTTCAGCTTGGAAAATATATACAAAATGCTGTTTTCAAGTATTTAAACTGTCATATTCATGTTTCTGTCGTGTATAATGGCTAATGTTGGTAAAATCAAGATAAAATTGCTGTTTTAAGCATGCAAAAGCATACAAAACAAAGTTTTTAAGTATACAAACTGTCATATTCATGTATATGTCGTGTGTAATGGCTTATGTTTGCAAAATCAAGATAAAATAGCTGTTTTCAGCTTGCAAAAACATACAAAATGCTGTTGTCAAGTATTTAAACTGTCATATTCATGTTTCTGTCGTGTATAATGGCTAATGTTGGTAAAATCAAGATAAAATTGCAGTTTTAAGCATGCAAAAGCATACAAAACACCGTTTTTAAGTATACGAACTGTCATATTCATGTATATGTCGTGTGTAATGGCTTATGTTTGCAAAATCAAGATAAAATAGCTGTTTCCAGCTTGCAAAAACATACAAAATGCTGTTTTCAAGTATTTAAACTGTCATATTCATGTTTCTGTCGTGTATAATAGCTAATGTTGGTGAAATCAAGATAAAATTGCTATTTTAAGCATGCAAAAGCATACAAAACACCGTTTTAAATATACAAACTGTCATATTCATGTATATGTCGTGTGTAATGGCTTATGTTTGCAATATCAAGATAAAATAGCTGTTTTCAGCTTGCAAAAACATACAAAATGCTGTTTTCAAGTATTTAAACTGTCATATTCATATTTCTGTCGTGCATAATGGCTAATGTTGGTGAAATCAAGATAAAATTGCTGTTTTGAGCATGCAAAAGCATACAAAGCACCGTTTTTAAGTATACAAACTCTCATATTCATGTATATGTCGTGTGTAATGGCTTATGTTTGCAAAATCAAGATAAAATAGCTGTTTTAAGCTTGCAAAAACATACAATATGCTGCTTTCAAGTATTTAAACTGTCATATTCATGTTTCCGTCGTGTATAATTGTTAATGTTGGTGAAATCAAGATAAAATTGCTGTTTTAAGCATGCAAAAGTATACAAAACACCGTTTTTAAGTATACAAACTGTCATATTCATGTATATGTCGTGTGTAATGGCTTATGTTTGCAAAATCAAGATAAAATAGCTGTTTTCAGCTTGCTAAAATATACAAAATGCTGTTTTCAAGTATATAAACTGTCATATTCATGTTTCTGTCGTGTATAATGGCTAATGTTGGTGAAATCAAGATAAAATTGCTGTTTTAAGCATGCAAAAGCATACAAAACAACGTTTTTAAGTATACAAACTGTCATATTCATGTATATGTCGTGTGTAATGGCTTATGTTTGCAAAATCAAGATAAAATAGCTGTTTTCAGCTTGCAAAAACATACAAAATGCTGTTTTCAAGTATTTAAACTGTCATATTCATGTTTCTGTCGTGTATAATGGCTAATGTTAGTGAAATCAAGATAAAATTGCAGTTTTAAGCATGCAAAAGCATACAAAACACCGTTTTTAAGTATACGAACTGTCATATTCATGTATATGTCGTGTGTAATGGCTTATGTTTGCAAAAATAAGATAATTTAGCTGTTTCCAGCTTGCAAAAACATACAAAATGCTGTTTTCAAGTATTTAAACTGTCATATTCATGTTTCTGTCGTGTATAATGGCTAATGTTGGTGAATTCAAGATAAAATTGCTATTTTAAGCATGCAAAAGCATACAAAACACCGTTTTTAAGTACACAAACAGTCATATTCATGTATATGTCGTGTGTAATGGCTTATGTTTGCAAAATCAAGATAAAATAGCTGTTTTCAGCTTGCAAAAATATACAAAATGCTGTTTTCAAGTATTTAAACTGTCATATTCATGTTTCTGTCGTGTATAATGGCTAATGTTGGTGAAATCAAGATAAAATTGCGGTTTTAAGCATGCAGAAGCATACAAAACACTGTTTTTAAGTATACAAACTGTCATATTCATGTATATGTCGTGTGTAATGGCTTATGTTTGCAAAATCAAGATAAAGTAGCTGTTTTCAGCTTGCAAAAACATACAAAATGCTGCTTTCAAGAATTTAAACTGTCATATTCATGTTTCCGTCGTGTATAATTGTTAATGTTGGTGAAATCAAGATAAAATTGCTGTTTTAAGCATGCAAATGTATACAAAACACCGTTTTTAAGTATACAAACTGTCATATTCATGTATATGTCGTGTGTAATGGCTTATGTTTGCAAAATCAAGATAAAATAGCTGTTTTCAGCTTGGAAAATATATACAAAATGCTGTTTTCAAGTATTTAAACTGTCATATTCATGTTTCTGTCGTGTATAATGGCTAATGTTGGTAAAATCAAGATAAAATTGCTGTTTTAAGCATGCAAAAGCATACAAAACAAAGTTTTTAAGTATACAAACTGTCATATTCATGTATATGTCGTGTGTAATGGCTTATGTTTGCAAAATCAAGATAAAATAGCTGTTTTCAGCTTGCAAAAACATACAAAATGCTGTTTTCAAGTATTTAAACTGTCATATTCATGTTTCTGTCGTGTATAATGGCTAATGTTGGTAAAATCAAGATAAAATTGCAGTTTTAAGCATGCAAAAGCATACAAAACACCGTTTTTAAGTATACGAACTGTCATATTCATGTATATGTCGTGTGTAATGGCTTATGTTTGCAAAATCAAGATAAAATAGCTGTTTCCAGCTTGCAAAAACATACAAAATGCTGTTTTCAAGTATTTAAACTGTCATATTCATGTTTCTGTCGTGTATAATGGCTAATGTTGGTGAAATCAAGATAAAATTGCTATTTTAAGCATGCAAAAGCATACAAAACACCGTTTTTAAGTATACAAACTGTCATATTCATGTATATGTCGTGTGCAATGGCTTATGTTTGCAAAATCAAGATAAAATAGCTGTTTTCAGCTTGCAAAAACATACAGAATGCTGTTTTCAATTATTTAATCTGTCATATTCATGTTTCTGTCGTGTATAATGGCTAATGTTGGTGAAATCAAGATAAAATTGCTGTTTTAAGCATGCAAAAGCATACAAAACACCGTTTTTAAATATACAAACTGTCATATTCATGTATATGTCGTGTGTAATCTTTTATGTTTGCAAAATCAAGATAATATTGCTGTTTTCAACTTGCAAAAACATACAAAATGCTGTTTTCAAGTATTTAAACTGTCATATTCAAGTTTCTGTCGTGTATAATGGCTAATGTTGGTGAAACCAAGATAAAATTGCTGTTTTAAGCATGCAAAAGCATACAAAACACCGTTTTTAAGTATACAAACTGTCATATTAATGTATATGTCGTGTGTAATGGCTTTTGTTTGCAAAATCAAGATAAAATAGCTGTTTTCAGCTTGCAAAAACATACAAAATGCTGTTTTCAAGTATTTAAACTATCATTTTCATGTTTCTGTCGTGTATAATGGATAATGTTGGTGAAATCAAGATAAAATTGCTGTTTTTAGCATGCAAAAGCATACAAAACACCGTTTTTAAGTATACAAACTGTCATATTCATGTATATGTCGTGTGTAATGGCTTATGTTTGCAAAATCAAGATAAAATAGCTGTTTTAAGCTTGCAAAAACATACTAAATGCCGTTTTCAAGTATTTAAACTGTCATATTCATGTTTCTGTCGTGTATAAAGGATAATGTTGGTGAAATCAAGATAAAATTGCTGCTTTAAGCATGCAAAAGCATACAAAACACCGTTTTTAAGTATACAAACTGTCATATTAATGTATATGTCGTGTGTAATGGCTTATGTTTGCAAAATCAAGAAAAAATAGCTGTTTTCAGCTTGCAAAAACATACGAAATGCTGTTTTCAAGTATTTAAACTGTCATATTCATGTTTCTGTCGTGTATAATGGCTAATGTTGGTGAAATCAAGATAAAATTGCTGTTTTAAGCATGCAAAAGCATACAAAACACCGTTTTTAAGTATACAAACTGTCAAATTCATGTATATGTCGTGTGTAATGGCTTATGTTTGCAAAATTAAGATAGAATAGCTGTTTTCAGCTTGCAAAAACATACAAAATGCTGTTTTCAAGTATTTAAACTGTCATATTCATGTTTCTGTCGTGTATAATGGCCAATGTTGGTGAAATCAAGATAAAATTGCTGTTTTAAGCAAGCAGAAGCATGCAAAACACTGTTTTTAAGTATACAAACTGTCATATTCATGTATATGTCGTGTGTAATGGCTTATATTTGCAAAATTAAAATAAAATAGCTGTTTTCAGCTTGAAAAACATACAAAATGCTGTTTTCAAGTATTTAAACTGTCATATTCATGTTTCTGTCGTGTATAATGGCTAATGTTGGTGAAATCAAGATAAAATTGCTGTTTTAAGCATGCAAAAGCATACAAAATAAAATAAATAAATAAATAAATATATCATCACGCCTTTTACCCATTACGGGTGTGGCACTCTGCTTACGCAGATCTCGGTAGGTGATATATTTTTTCGTATAAAGTGCGGTTACCAGCCGTCAAATCATAGCCCCCAAGGATGTTAGTGGAGGGGGAACCACAGGGGTAAATTTAAATTTGTAACTGTCGGCAGTGGGATTCGAACTGAGGATCTCACGATCCACAGTCCGACACGTTACCACGGAGCTATTTACCCCATACAAAATACCGTTTTTAAATATACAAACTGTCATATTCATGCATATGTCGTGTGTAATCTTTTATGTTTGCAAAATCAAGATAATATTGCTGTTTTCAGCTTGCAAAAACATACAAAATGCTGTTTTCAAGTATTTAAACTGTCATATTCATGTTTCTGTCGGGTATAATGGCTAATGTTGGTGAAATCAAGATAAAATTGCTGTTTTAAGCATGCAGTAGCAAACAAAACACTGTTTTTAAGTATACAAACTGTCATATTCATGTATATGTCGTGTGTAATGGCTTATGTTTGCAAAATCAAAATAAAATATCTGTTTTCAGCTTGCAAAAACATACAAAATGCTGTTTTCAAGTACTTAAACTGTCATATTCATGTTTCTGTCGTGTACAATGGCTAATGTTGGTTAAATCAAGATAAAATTGCTGTTTTAAGCATGCAAAAGCAAACAAAACACTGTTTTTAAGTATACAAACTGTCATATTCATGTATATGTCGTGTGTAATGGCTTATGTTTGCAAAATCAAAATAAAATATCTGTTTTCAGCTTGCAAAAACATACAAAATGCTGTTTTCAAGTACTTAAACTGTCATATTCATGTTTCTGTCGTGTACAATGGCTAATGTTGGTTAAATCAAGATAAAATTGCTGTTTTAAGCATGCAAAAGCATACAAAACACCGTTTTTAAGTATACAAACTGTCATATTCATGTATATGTTGTGTGTAATGGCTTATGTTTGCAAAATCAAGATAAAATAGCTGTTTTCAGCTTGCAAAAGCATACAAAATGCTGTTTTCAAGTATTTAAACTGTCATATTCATGTTTCTGTCGTGTATAATGGCTAATGTTGGTGAAATCAAGATAAAATTGCTGCTTTAAGCATGCAAAAGCATACAAAACACCGTTTTTAAGTATACAAACTGTCATATTAATGTATATGTCGTGTGTAATGGCTTATGTTTGCAAAATCAAGAAAAAATAGCTGTTTTCAGCTTGCAAAAACATACGAAATGCTGTTTTCAAGTATTTAAACTGTCATATTCATGTTTCAGTCGTGTATAATGGCTAATGTTGGTGAAATCAAGATAAAATTGCTGTTTTAAGCATGCAAAAGCATACAAAACACCGTTTTTAAGTATACAAACTGTCAAATTCAGGTATATGTCGTGTGTAATGGCTTATGTTTGCAAAATTAAGATAGAATAGCTGTTTTCAGCTTGCAAAAACATACAAAATGCTGTTTTCAAGTATTTAAACTGTCATATTCAAGTTTCTGTCGTGTATAATGGCTAATGTTGGTGAAATCAAGATAAAATTGCCGTCTTAAGCATGCAAAAGCATACAAAACACCGTTTTTAAGTATACAAACTGTCATATTCATGTATATGTCGTGTGTAATGGCTTATGTTTGCATAATCAAGATAATATTGCTGTTTTCAGCTTGCAAAAGCATACAAAATGCTGTTTTCAAGTATTTAAACTGTCATATTCAAGTTTCTGTCGTGTATAATGGCTTATGTTGGTGAAATCAAGATAAAATTGCCGTCTTAAGCATGCAAAAGCATACAAAACACCGTTTTTAAGTATACAAACTGTCATATTCATGTATATGTCGTGTGTAATGGCTTATGTTTGCAAAATCAAGATAAAATAGCTGTTTTCAGCTTGCAAAAACATACAAAATGCTGTTTTCAAGTATTTAAACTGTCATATTCATGTTTCTGTCGTGTATAATGGCTAATGTTGGTGAAATCAAAATAAAATTGCCGTCTTAAGCATGCAAAAGCATACAAAACACCGTTGTTAAGTACACAAACTGTCATATTCATGTATATGTCGTGTGTAATCTCTTATGTTTGCAAAATCAAGACAATATTGCTGTTTTCAGCTTGCAAAAACCAACAAAATGCTGTTTTCAAGAATTTAAACTGTCATATTCATGTTTCTGTCGTGTATAATGGCTAATGTTAGTGAAATCAAGATAAAATTGCAGTTTTAAGCATGCAAAAGCATACAAAACACCGTTTTTAAGTAAACGAACTGTCATATTCATGTATATGTCGTGTGTAATGGCTTATGTTTGCAAAAATAAGATAATTTAGCTGTTTCCAGCTTGCAAAAACATACAAAATGCTGTTTTCAAGTATTTAAACTGTCATATTCATGTTTCTGTCGTGTATAATGGCTAATGTTGGTGAATTCAAGATAAAATTGCTATTTTAAGCATGCAAAAGCATACAAAACACCGTTTTTAAGTACACAAACAGTCATATTCATGTATATGTCGTGTGTAATGGCTTATGTTTGCAAAATCAAGATAAAATAGCTGTTTTCAGCTTGCAAAAATATACAAAATGCTGTTTTCAAGTATTTAAACTGTCATATTCATGTTTCTGTCGTGTATAATGGCTAATGTTGGTGAAATCAAGATAAAATTGCGGTTTTAAGCATGCAGAAGCATACAAAACACTGTTTTTAAGTATACAAACTGTCATATTCATGTATATGTCGTGTGTAATGGCTTATGTTTGCAAAATCAAGATAAAGTAGCTGTTTTCAGCTTGCAAAAACATACAAAATGCTGCTTTCAAGAATTTAAACTGTCATATTCATGTTTCCGTCGTGTATAATTGTTAATGTTGGTGAAATCAAGATAAAATTGCTGTTTTAAGCATGCAAATGTATACAAAACACCGTTTTTAAGTATACAAACTGTCATATTCATGTATATGTCGTGTGTAATGGCTTATGTTTGCAAAATCAAGATAAAATAGCTGTTTTCAGCTTGGAAAATATATACAAAATGCTGTTTTCAAGTATTTAAACTGTCATATTCATGTTTCTGTCGTGTATAATGGCTAATGTTGGTAAAATCAAGATAAAATTGCTGTTTTAAGCATGCAAAAGCATACAAAACAAAGTTTTTAAGTATACAAACTGTCATATTCATGTATATGTCGTGTGTAATGGCTTATGTTTGCAAAATCAAGATAAAATAGCTGTTTTCAGCTTGCAAAAACATACAAAATGCTGTTTTCAAGTATTTAAACTGTCATATTCATGTTTCTGTCGTGTATAATGGCTAATGTTGGTAAAATCAAGATAAAATTGCAGTTTTAAGCATGCAAAAGCATACAAAACACCGTTTTTAAGTATACGAACTGTCATATTCATGTATATGTCGTGTGTAATGGCTTATGTTTGCAAAATCAAGATAAAATAGCTGTTTCCAGCTTGCAAAAACATACAAAATGCTGTTTTCAAGTATTTAAACTGTCATATTCATGTTTCTGTCGTGTATAATGGCTAATGTTGGTGAAATCAAGATAAAATTGCTATTTTAAGCATGCAAAAGCATACAAAACACCGTTTTTAAGTATACAAACTGTCATATTCATGTATATGTCGTGTGCAATGGCTTATGTTTGCAAAATCAAGATAAAATAGCTGTTTTCAGCTTGCAAAAACATACAGAATGCTGTTTTCAATTATTTAATCTGTCATATTCATGTTTCTGTCGTGTATAATGGCTAATGTTGGTGAAATCAAGATAAAATTGCTGTTTTAAGCATGCAAAAGCATACAAAACACCGTTTTTAAATATACAAACTGTCATATTCATGTATATGTCGTGTGTAATCTTTTATGTTTGCAAAATCAAGATAATATTGCTGTTTTCAACTTGCAAAAACATACAA
>CAWWDY010002535.1:0-36643 GCA_963942605.1 Poecilus cupreus
AAAACGGTGTTTTGTATGCTTTTGCATGCTTAAAACAGCAATTTTATCTTGATTTCACCAACATAAGCCATTACACACGACATATACATGAATATGACAGTTTAAATACTTGAAAACGGTGTTTTGTATGTTTTTGCATGCTTAAAACAGAATTTTTATATTGCTTTCACCAACATTAGCCATTATACACGACAGAAACATGAATATGATAGTTTATATACTTGAAAACAGCATTTTGTATGTTTTTGGAAGCTGGAAACAGCTATTTTATCTTGATTTTGCAAACATAAGCCATTACATACGACATATACATGAATATGACAGTTTAAATACTTGAAAACGGTGTTTTGTATGCTTTTGCATGCTTAAAACAGCATTTTTATCTTGCTTTCACTAATATTAGCTATTATACACGACAGAAACATGAATATGACAGTTTAAATACTTGAAAACGGTGTTTTGTATGCTTTTGCATGCTTAAAACAGAATTTTTATCTTGCTTTCACCAACATTAGCTGTTATACACGACAGAAACATGAATATGACAGTTTAAATACTTTAAAACAGCATTTTGTATGTTTTTGGAAGCTGGAAACAGCTATTTTATCTTGATTTTGCAAACATAAGCCATTACATACGACATATACATGAATATGACAGTTTAAATACTTGAAAACGGTGTTTTGTATGCTTTTGGATGCTTAAAACAGCATTTTTATCTTGCTTTCACTAATATTAGCTATTACACACGACATATACATGAATATGACAGTTTAAATACTTGAAAACGGTGTTTTGTATGCTTTCGCATGCTTAAAACAGCATTTTTATCTTGCTTTCACCAACATTAGCTATTATACACGACAGAAACATGAATACGACAGTTTAAATACTTGAAAACGGTGTTTTGTATGCTTTTGCATGCTAAAAACAGCATTTTTATCTTGCTTTCACCAACATTAGCTATTATATACGACAGAAACATGAATATGTCAGTTTAAATACTTGAAAACAGCATTTTGTATGTTTTTGGAAGCTGGAAACAGCTATTTTATCTTGATTATGCAAACATAAGCCATTACATACGACATATACATGAATATGACAGTTTAAATACTTGAAAACGGTGTTTTGTATGCTTTTGCATGCTTAAAACAGCATTTTTATCTTGCTTTCACTAATATTAGCTATTATACACGACAGAAACATGAATATGACAGTTTAAATACTTGAAAACGGTGTTTTGTATGCTTTTGCATGCTTAAAACAGCATTTTTATCTTGCTTTCACCAACATTAGCTATTATACACGACAGAAACATGAATATGACAGTTTAAATACTTGAAAACGGTGTTTTGTATGTTTTTGCATGCTTGAAACAGCATTTTTATCTTGCTTCCACAAACATTAGCTATTATACACGACAGAAACATGAATATGACAGTTTAAATACTTGAAAACAGCATTTTGTATGTTTTTGCAAGCTGAAAACAGCTATTTTATCTTGATTTTGCAAACATAAGCCATTACACACGACATATACATGAATATGACAGTTTCTATACTTAAAAAAGGTGTTTTGTATGCTTTTGCATGCTTAAAACAGCAATTTTATCTTGATTTCACCAACATAAGCCATTACACACGACATATACATGAATATGACAGTTTAAATACTTGAAAACGGTGTTTTCTATGCTTTTGCAAGCTTAAAACAGCATTTTTATCTTGCTTTCAGCAACATTAGCTATTATACACGACAGAAACATGAATATGACAGTTTAAATACTTGAAAACAGCATTTTGTATGTTTTTGCAAGCTGAAAACATCTATTTTATCTTGATTTTGCAAACATAAGCCATTACACACAACATATACATGAATATGTCAGTTTAAATACTTGAAAACGGTGTTTTGTATGCTTTTGCATGCTAAAAACAACATTTTTATCTTGCTTTCACCAACAATAGCTACTATACACGACAGCAACATGAATATGACAGTTTAAATACTTATGTTTTTGCAAGCTGAAAACAGCTATTTTATCTTGATTTTGCAAACTTAAGCCATTACACACGACATATACATAAATATGACAGTTTAAATACTTGAAAAAGGTGTTTTGTATGCTTTTGCATGCTTAAAACGGCATTTTTATATTGCTTACACCAACATTAGCTATTAAACACGACAGAAACATGAATATGACACTTTAAATACTTGAAAACGGTGTTTTTTATGCTTTTGCATGCTTAAACCAGCATTTTTATCTTGCTTTCACCAACGTTAGCTATTATACACGACAGAAACATGAATATGACAGTTTAAATACTTGAAAACAGCATTTTGTATGTTTTTGCAAACTGGAAACAGCTATTTTAACTTGATTTTGCAAACTTAAGCCATTACACACGACATTTACATGAATATGACAGTTTAAATACTTGAAAACGGTGTTTTGTATGCTTTTGCATGCTAAAAACAGCATTTTTATCTTGCTTTCACCAACATTAGCTATTATACACGACAGAAACATGAATATGAACGTTTAAATACTTGAAAACAGCATTTTGTGTTTTTGCAAGCTGAAAACAGCTATTTTATCTTGATTTTGCCAACATAAGCCATTACACACGACATATACATGAATATGACAGTTTAAATACTTGAAACGGTGTTTTGTATGCTTTTGCATGCCTAAACCAGCATTTTTATCTTGCTTTCACCAACATTAGCTATTATACACGACAGAAACATGAATATGACAGTTTAAATACTTGAAAACAGCATTTTGTATGTTTTTGCAAGTTGAAAACAGCTATTTTATCTTGATTTTGTAAACATAAGCCATTATACACGACATATACATGAATATAACAGTTTAAATACTTGAAAACGGTGTTTTGTATGGTTTTGCATGCTTAAAACAGCATTTTTATCTTGCTTTCACCAAAATTAGCTAATGTACACGACAGAAACATGAGTATGACAGTTTAAATACTTGAAAGCAGCATTTTGTATGTTTTTGCAAGCTGAAAACAGCTATTTTATCTTAATTTTGCAAACATAAGCCATTACACACGACATATACTTGAATATGACAGTTTAAAAACTTGAAAACGGTGTTTTGTATGCTTTTGCATGCTTAAAACAGCATTTTTATCTTGCTTTCACCAACATAAACTATTATACACGACAGAAACATGAATATGTCAGTTTAAATTCTTGAAAACAGAATTTTGTATGTTTTTGCAAGCTGGAAACAGCTATTTTATCTTGATTTTGCAAACATAAGCCATTACACACGACATATACATGAATATGACAGTTTAAATACTTGAAAACGGTGTTTTGTATGCTTTTGCATGCTTAAAACAGCAATTTTATCTTGATTTCACCAACATAAGCCATTACACACGACATATACATGAATATGACAGTTTCAAAACTTGAAAACGGTGTTTTTATGCTTTTGCATGCTAAAAACAGCATTTTTATCTTGCTTTCACCAACATTAGCTATTATACACGACAGAAACATGAATATGACAGTTTAAATACTTTAAAACAGCATTTTGTATGTTTTTGCAAGCTGAAAACAGCTATTTTATCTTGATTTTGCAAACATAAGCCATTACATATGACATATACATGAATATGACAGTTTAAATACTTGAAAACGGTGTTTTGTATGCTTTTGCATGCTTAAAACAGCATTTTTGTCTTGCTTTCACTAATATTAGCTATTATACACGACAGAAACATGAATATGACAGTTTAAATACTTGAAAACAGTGTTTTGTTTGCTTTTGCATGCTTAAAACAGCATTTTTATCTTGCTTTCACCAACATTAGCTATTATACACGACAGAAACATGAATATGACAGTTTAAATACTTTAAAACAGCATTTTGTATGTTTTTGCAAGCTGAAAACAGCTATTTTATCTTGATTTTGCAAACAAAAGCCATTACATATGACATATACATGAATATGACAGTTTAAATACTTGAAAACGGTGTTTTGTATGCTTTTGCATGCTTAAAACAGCATTTTTATCTTGCTTTCACTAATATTAGCTATTACACACGACATATACATGAATATGACAGTTTAAATACTTGAAAACGGTGTTTTGTATGCTTTCGCATGCTTAAAACAGCATTTTTATCTTGCTTTCACCAACATTAGCTATTATACACGACAGAAACATGAATACGACAGTTTAAATACTTGAAAACGGTGTTTTGTATGCTTTTGCATGCTAAAAACAGCATTTTTATCTTGCTTTCACCAACATTAGCTATTATACACGACAGAAACATGAATATGAACGTTTAAATACTTGAAAACAGCATTTTGTGTTTTTGCAAGCTGAAAACAGCTATTTTATCTTGATTTTGCCAACATAAGCCATTACACACGACATATACATGAATATGACAGTTTAAATACTTGAAACGGTGTTTTGTATGCTTTTGCATGCCTAAACCAGCATTTTTATCTTGCTTTCACCAACATTAGCAATTATACACAACAGAAACATGAATATGATCGTTTAATTACTTGAAAACAGCATTTTGTGTTTTTGCAAGCTGGAAACAGCTATTTTATCTTGATTTTGAAAACATAAGCCATTACGCACGACATATACATGAATATGACAGTTTAAAAACTTGAAAACGGTGTTTTGTATGCTTTTGCATGCTTAAAACAGCATTTTTATCTTGCTTTCACCAACATAAGCTATTATACACGACAGAAACATGAATATGTCAGTTTAAATTCTTGAAGACAGCATTTTGTATGTTTTTGCAAGCTGGAAACAGCTATTTTATCTTGATTTTGCAAACATAAGCCATTACACACGACATATACATGAATATGACAGTTTAAATACTTGAAAACGGTGTTTTGTATGCTTTTGCATGCTTAAAACAGCAATTTTATCTTTATTTCACCAACATAGGCCATTACACACGACATATACATGAATATGACAGTTTAAATACTTGAAAACGGTGTTTTGTATGTTTTTGCATGCTTAAAACAGAATTTTTATATTGCTTTCACCAACATTAGCCATTATACACGACAGAAACATGAATATGATAGTTTAAATACTTGAAAACAGCATTTTGTATGTTTTTGGAAGCTGGAAACAGCTATTTTATCTTGATTTTGCAAACATAAGCCATTACATACGGCATATACATGAATATGACAGTTTAAATAATAATAATAATAATATTTATTATTCCATAAGATCATACAAGATATTGGATATGTCAAGACAAAATTATACAAAGAAAATGAAATAAAAATTATACAAAAAAAAAAGAAAATGAAAAAACATTACTGTGACATATACTCATTTACAGTGTAGTAACAATTCCTTATCAAATACAATTTCAATTCCTTCCTAAATGTTTTCATAGACGTAATTGTTTTGAGTACATTAGGCAATTTATTATATAATATTGTACCTATATAATATATATTTCTTTCAAACATGCTGGATTTGTGTTGTAGTAAAATTAAATTATTTTTGTTACGTGTATTATAAGTATGATCGTCAATATGTTTTTTATATTCGTGATAATTCTTTTTAACAAATATTAGCACATTAAATATGTAAATACAAGGAACTGTTAATAATTTAAATTGTTTGAAAATATTCCTACAACTATCATACCATTTCAAACCGCCCATGTAACGCACAGCACGTTTTTGTAGGGTAAAAACACGTACAGCGGTAGTTGATAAACCCCAAAGAATTATTCCGTAGTTTATTGTAGAATAAAACTTAGCATAGTAAAAAGTTTTTACCGTGTATAAATTGGTAACACTTATCAGACGTTTTATTGCGTAACATAGAGTCGTAAGTTTATTACATACATATTCAATGTGTAGTTCTCCAGTCATACCTTCATCCATTATAAATCCTAATAATTTAGTGTGCCTAACTTGTTGCAGTGATCTACCGTTATACTTAATTAAAATACTTTCATTATTGACAGGTCTGTTACAAAATTTTACTATATTAGTTTTTTCACAATTTAATATTAGCTTATTTTTTTGTAGCCATTCAGCAATTTTTTGTAAACTAGTTTTTGTTTGTCGAACAGCTGTACTGACAGATGAACTGTGGTTTATAAGAGACACATCATCCGCGTATGCAACGAAATTACCATTATTAATACAAATTTTTATGTCATTTATATGTAACAGAAACAGTAAAGGGCCCAGAATTGATCCTTGAGGTACTCCAGTGTTAATATTACGTTCTTGAGAATGTACTGAATTAATAACAACAATTTGTTTTCTATTTTCTAGGTACGATTTAAGCCATTGAAAACAAGTACCTCGAAGACCATATCGTTCACATTTTTCCAGTAACAAATTATGTTCAATACAGTCGAACGCTTTCGATAAATCTATGAAAGTACCAATTACAGCTTGTTTATTGTCTACCATAGAATAAATTGCATTAGTGTAATCTGCCAAAGCTGAGATACAGTCAATACCTTTTTGAAAGCCATATTGTTCCTTAATAATGACACAATGTTTATTTAAAAATGACTGTATTCTGATATACATGACTTTTTCAAAAATTTTATGAAAGGGTGACACTAAGGATAAAGGTCTGTAATTACTAATAGAAGTTGTATTTCCTTTTTTATGTAATGTACATACTTTCGACACTTTTAATTCAGACGGAAAACATCCGCTATTTAAACTAGCGTTTATTATGTAAGTTAAGGGAGTAAGAATAAAATACATGATTTGTTTAACGAGCACATTTGACATATTATCTATTCCTGTGGACCTAGTATTGTTAAGCGACATTATAATTTCAATCGTATCAGTTTCATCAATAGGAGTCAAAAATATGGAATGCAAATTTTTATTTATATGCGATAAGTTGGAATTTGTACTGTTATCAAAATCTGTATTAGTATTGTTAAGTAAATTTTCAGCTAATGAAGAGAAGTAATTATTAAAAGCATCAGCAATATCTTTAGAGTCGTTAGTGAGTTTATTGTCTACAATTATCTTATTCGTTGTTGATTTTTGCTTCTTATTGTCAATATTCTGATTTATAATTTGCCATACTGATTTAGTAATATTTTTAGATTTTTTAATAATATTATCATTATGCTGTTTCTTAGCCATTTTGACCTTATTAATATGACAGTGTTTGTATTCATTATAGTCTGAGGTAGAAATTGCGCCCATATTACGTAATATATAGAGATCTTTAAGCTTTTGTGATGAAATTCTTATATCAGAAGTTAACCATTTTTTATTTACATGGGTTTTTTTACTGCTACTAACTTCTGGACATGATATGTTATGATAATGTTTTAAAATGTTCATAAATTGTAAAAACATAGTATTAACATCTTTGGATTTATACACTTCACTCCAGTCTTCTTTGCTTAGGCAGTAGTTGAAATACTGTATATTGGTTTCAGAATATATCCTAATTTTTTTATATTTTTCATTAAGTGTATTCAAATTATTATTTATTAACATGGCAATTTGAGCAGAGTGATCCGAGAGACCGTTGTGATGTACTTCACTGTTATAACTGTCGTAAGTAATGTCCAAAAAAATGTTGTCGATACAGGTGCCGTTGTTGGATGATAATCTTGTTGGCTGATTTATGCTGTGATACAAGCCGAAACTATTAAAAATGTCTAGAAAGTCATTACGTTGTTTATTGTTCAATAATATGTCAATGTTAAAATCACCACATATTATTAATTTAGTATTTCTTATAGCCGATAATGTGTCGAGTAGTTGTTCAAGTTTATTAAAGAAAATTTGCAAATCTCCATCGGGTGATCTGTACATAATCGAAACACAATAATTTAAGTTTTTGAATTTAAATTTAATTGAAACGCACTCAAAATGTTTTTCTTCAGATTGATTGTTCATATTTACTGCGACAGAGTTTAGCTCAGATTTTGCAAATATAAGTACCCCACCATTTTTGAAGTTAGTTCTAGTAAAGTATGTAACTAAGACATAGTTTCTAATAGTAAAGCTGTGTATTTCTTCACTTGTAAGCCAATGTTCAGATATGCACAAAATATCAATATTTTTTTCTTCAACAAATACTTCCAAAATGTCAATTTTATTTCGTAAGCATTGTATGTTTTGATGCATAATATTTAATGTTTTGTCATTAGTGGTGTTTTGTTCAATTCTATACTGTGGTTGCTATATTACGTCGTAGTTTGTCTTCGATTGGATACGTTTTACAATATTTAGATATACTGGACATGATCTAGAGTTGGCTGAATGATTTGTATCTACCTTGGTTTTATTCTTGATATTTAAATTGCAACAGTTTACACATTTTTTTGTTATGGCTTTGCAGTCTTTTAAATTATGATTTTCAGTGCAATTTGCGCATACTAAAGTTGTTTCTTTGCAGTCCTTCGCGATGTGACCAAAAACAGAGCATTGATAACATCGTATCACGGAGAAATATTCCGCACATTTGTAGCTTCTCCAGTTAAGATAGACAGAATTATATTTCAAAAACTTATTTCTAATTTGAGGGTTTACTTGAATCACTATACTTGCTGTTTCAGATTTGATGTGTGTTAGCATTTTTATAAATTTCACGTCTTTTGTTAAGCGTTCTTCAATGTGATTTTGTTTCAAAATATTTTGTATTAGTTGGGTTTTGTCAGACACATCTTTTTTATTAATGCCATATATAATCATACGCGGGGAAAATTTTGTTGGCTCGTATACATGAAATTTTTCTTTAGCAGATGTTAAATTAGATTTTAATTTATTTAACGATTCGTCATTTTTGCAATTTATGACAATGCTTAGAATCTGTTACTTTGTTTATTTCAAGTGACAAGGTTATTGGATCAATTAGTTTCTTTATTTGTTCTCTCGTTGTCGTTGAGGTTTGCTCAGTTTTGTTAGGTTTAATTACCAATACCTTTTGTGCAGATTTCGCAGTTATCATGCTATATGTTTGCTTTTGTGAAACGTTAGGTGTCGTTACGATGTTATCATCCGCATTATTAATTTGATGTGCATTAATGGAGTTGTTTTTTAATTTTGACTCAAGTTCATTTATTTTATAAGCTTGTAATTCATTCATCTTTTCCATTTCTCTTATAAGTTTTTGTAAATTAGAAACTTCTTTTTTTAAGTACATATTCTCCAAATTTACTTTTTCATCTGCCGCATCTTGACTTAAGTTCAAGGTTACCTGACTTTGTTGACATTCAGCACAAATCCAATTTTTTTCTTCTTCCTGCTTTCTCATTTCTTCAATACTAACATTTACGCATTGTATATGGAAATATCTGTGACACAAACTGGTACTAGTGATTTTGTCATCATATCTGGACACTTTCTTGTTACAAATATCGCACACTGACACACCTACACCACCGCTTCAAAGCGCCATATTTACATTACACATTACATTAAATACTTGAAAACGGTGTTTTGTATGCTTTTGCATGCTTAAAACAGCATTTTTATCTTGCTTTCACTAATATTAGCTATTATACACGACAGAAACATGAATATGACAGTTTAAATACTTGAAAACGGTGTTTTGTATGCTTTTGCATGCTTAAAACAGCATTTTTATCTTGCTTTCACCAACATTAGCTATTATACACGACAGAAACATGAATATGACAGTTTAAATACTTTAAAACAGCATTTTGTATGTTTTTGGAAGCTGGAAACAGCTATTTTATCTTGATTTTGCAAACATAAGCCATTACATACGACATATACATGAATATGACAGTTTAAATACTTGAAAACGGTGTTTTGTATGCTTTTGCATGCTTAAAACAGCATTTTATCTTGCTTTCACTAATATTAGCTATTATACACGACAGAAACATGAATATGACAGTTTAAATACTTGAAAACGGTGTTTTGTATGCTTTTGCATGCTTAAAACAGCATTTTTATCTTGCTTTCACTAATATTAGCTATTATACACGACAGAAACATGAATATGACAGTTTAAATACTTGAAAACGGTGTTTTGTATGCTTTTGCATGCTTAAAACAGCATTTTTATCTTGCTTTCACCAACATTAGCTATTATACACGACAGAAACATGAATATGACAGTTTAAATACTTTAAAACAGCATTTTGTATGTTTTTGGAAGCTGGAAACAGCTATTTTATCTTGATTTTGCAAACATAAGCCATTACATACGACATATACATGAATATAATAGTTTAAATACTTGAAAACGGTGTTTTGTATGCTTTTGCATGCTTAAAACAGCATTTTTATCTTGCTTTCACTAATATTAGCTATTATACACGACAGAAACATGAATATGACAGTTTAAATACTTGAAAACGGTGTTTTGTATGCTTTTGCATGCTTAAAACAGCATTTTTATCTTGCTTTCACCAACATTAGCTATTATACACGACAGAAACATGAATATGTCAGTTTAAATACTTGAAAACAGCATTTTGTATGTTTTTGGAAGCTGGAAACAGCTATTTTATCTTGATTTTGCAAACATAAGCCATTACATACGACATATACATGAATATGACAGTTTAAATACTTGAAAACGGTGTTTTGTATGCTTTTGCATGCTTAAAACAGCATTTTTATCTTGCTTTCACTAATATTAGCTATTATACATGACAGAAACATGAATATGACAGTTTAAATACTTGAAAACGGTGTTTTGTATGCTTTTGCATGCTTAAAACAGCATTTTTATCTTGCTTTCACCAACATTAGCTATTATACACGACAGAAACATGAATATGACAGTTTAAATACTTTAAAACAGCATTTTGTATGTTTTAGCAAGCTGAAAACAGCTATTTTATCTTGATTTTGCAAACATAAGCCATTACACACAACATATACATGAATATGACAGTTTAAAAACTTGAAAACGGTGTTTTTATGCTTTTGCATGCTAAAAACAGCATTTTTATCTTGCTTTCACCAACATTAGCTATTATACACGACAGAAACATGAATATGACAGTTTAAATACTTTAAAACAGCATTTTGTATGTTTTTGCAAGCTAAAAACAGCTATTTTATCTTAATTTTGCAAACATAAGCCATTACACACAACATATACATGAATATGACAGTTTAAAAACTTGAAAACGGTGTTTTTATGCTTTTGCATGCTAAAAACAGCATTTTTATCTTGCTTTCACTAACATTAGCTATTATACACGACAGAAACATGAATATGACAGTTTAAATACTTGAAAACAGCATTTTGTATGTTTTTGCAAGCTGAAAACAGCTATTTTATCTTGATTTTGCAAACATAAGCCATTACACACAACATATACATGAATATGACAGTTTAAAAACTTGAAAACGGTGTTTTTATGCTTTTGCATGCTAAAAACAGCATTTTTATCTTGCTTTCACCAACATTAGCTATTATACACGACAGAAACATGAATATGACAGTTTAAATACTTTAAAACAGCATTTTGTATGTTTTTGCAAGCTGAAAACAGCTATTTTATCTTGATTTTGCAAACATAAGCCATTACACACGACATATACTTGAATATGACAGTTTAAAAACTTGAAAACGGTGTTTTGTATGCTTTTGCATGCTTAAAACAGCATTTTTATCTTGCTTTCACCAACATTAGCTATTATGCACGACAGAAACATGAATATGTCAGTTTAAATACTTGAAAACAGCATTTTGTATGTTTTTGGAAGCTGGAAACAGCTATTTTATCTTGATTTTGCAAACATAAGCCATTACATACGACATATACATGAATATGACAGTTTAAATACTTGAAAACGGTGTTTTGTATGCTTTTGCATGCTTAAAACAGCATTTTTATCTTGCTTTCACTAATATTAGCTATTATACATGACAGAAACATGAATATGACAGTTTAAATACTTGAAACGGTGTTTTGTATGCTTTTGCATGCCTAAACCAGCATTTTTATCTTGCTTTCACCAACATTAGCTATTATACACGACAGAAACATGAATATGAACGTTTAAATACTTGAAAACAGCTTTTTGTGTTTTTGCAAGCTGAAAACAGCTATTTTATCTTGATTTTGCCAACATAAGCCATTACACACGACATATACATGAATATGACAGTTTAAATATTTGAAACGGTGTTTTGTATGCTTTTGCATGCCTAAACCAGCATTTTTATCTTGCTTTCACCAACATTAGCTATTATACACGACAGAAACATGAATATGACAGTTTAAATACTTGAAAACAGCATTTTGTATGTTTTTGCAAGTTGAAAACAGCTATTTTATCTTGATTTTGTAAACATAAGCCATTATACACGACATATACATGAATATAACAGTTTAAATACTTGAAAACGGTGTTTTGTATGGTTTTGCATGCTTAAAACAGCATTTTTATCTTGCTTTCACCAAAATTAGCTAATGTACACGACAGAAACATGAGTATGACAGTTTAAATACTTGAAAGCAGCATTTTGTATGTTTTTGCAAGCTGAAAACAGCTATTTTATCTTGATTTTGCAAACATAAGCCATTACACACGACATATACTTGAATATGACAGTTTAAATACTTGATAACGGTGTTTTGTATGCTTTTGCATGCTTAAAACAGCAATTTTATCTTGATTTCACCAACATAAGCCATTACACACGACATATACATGAATATGACAGTTTAAATACTTGAAAACGGTGTTTTGTATGTTTTTGCATGCTTAAAACAGAATTTTTATATTGCTTTCACCAACATTAGCCATTATACACGACAGAAACATGAATATGATAGTTTATATACTTGAAAACAGCATTTTGTATGTTTTTGGAAGCTGGAAACAGCTATTTTATCTTGATTTTGCAAACATAAGCCATTACATACGACATATACATGAATATGACAGTTTAAATACTTGAAAACGGTGTTTTGTATGCTTTTGCATGCTTAAAACAGCATTTTTATCTTGCTTTCACTAATATTAGCTATTATACACGACAGAAACATGAATATGACAGTTTAAATACTTGAAAACGGTGTTTTGTATGCTTTTGCATGCTTAAAACAGCATTTTTATCTTGCTTTCACCAACATTAGCTGTTATACACGACAGAAACATGAATATGACAGTTTAAATACTTTAAAACAGCATTTTGTATGTTTTTGGAAGCTGGAAACAGCTATTTTATCTTGATTTTGCAAACATAAGCCATTACATACGACATATACATGAATATGACAGTTTAAATACTTGAAAACGGTGTTTTGTATGCTTTTGGATGCTTAAAACAGCATTTTTATCTTGCTTTCACTATTATTAGCTATTACACACGACATATACATGAATATGACAGTTTAAATACTTGAAAACGGTGTTTTGTATGCTTTCGCATGCTTAAAACAGCATTTTTATCTTGCTTTCACCAACATTAGCTATTATACACGACAGAAACATGAATACGACAGTTTAAATACTTGAAAACGGTGTTTTGTATGCTTTTGCATGCTAAAAACAGCATTTTTATCTTGCTTTCACCAACATTAGCTATTATACACGACAGAAACATGAATATGTCAGTTTAAATACTTGAAAACAGCATTTTGTATGTTTTTGGAAGCTGGAAACAGCTATTTTATCTTGATTATGCAAACATAAGCCATTACATACGACATATACATGAATATGACAGTTTAAATACTTGAAAACGGTGTTTTGTATGCTTTTGCATGCTTAAAACAGCATTTTTATCTTGCTTTCACTAATATTAGCTATTATACACGACAGAAACATGAATATGACAGTTTAAATACTTGAAAACGGTGTTTTGTATGCTTTTGCATGCTTAAAACAGCATTTTTATCTTGCTTTCACCAACATTAGCTATTATACACGACAGAAACATGAATATGACAGTTTAAATACTTAAAAACGGTGTTTTGTATGTTTTTGCATGCTTGAAACAGCATTTTTATCTTGCTTCCACAAACATTAGCTATTATACACGACAGAAACATGAATATGACAGTTTAAATACTTGAAAACAGCATTTTGTATGTTTTTGCAAGCTGAAAACAGCTATTTTATCTTGATTTTGCAAACATAAGCCATTACACACGACATATACATGAATATGACAGTTTCTATACTTAAAAAAGGTGTTTTGTATGCTTTTGCATGCTTAAAACAGCAATTTTATCTTGATTTCACCAACATAAGCCATTACACACGACATATACATGAATATGACAGTTTAAATACTTGAAAACGGTGTTTTCTATGCTTTTGCAAGCTTAAAACAGCATTTTTATCTTGCTTTCAGCAACATTAGCTATTATACACGACAGAAACATGAATATGACAGTTTAAATACTTGAAAACAGCATTTTGTATGTTTTTGCAAGCTGAAAACATCTATTTTATCTTGATTTTGCAAACATAAGCCATTACACACAACATATACATGAATATGTCAGTTTAAATACTTGAAAACGGTGTTTTGTATGCTTTTGCATGCTAAAAACAACATTTTTATCTTGCTTTCACCAACAATAGCTACTATACACGACAGCAACATGAATATGACAGTTTAAATACTTATGTTTTTGCAAGCTGAAAACAGCTATTTTATCTTGATTTTGCAAACTTAAGCCATTACACACGACATATACATGAATATGACAGTTTAAATACTTGAAAAAGGTGTTTTGTATGCTTTTGCATGCTTAAAACGGCATTTTTATATTGCTTACACCAACATTAGCTATTAAACACGACAGAAACATGAATATGACACTTTAAATACTTGAAAACGGTGTTTTTTATGCTTTTGCATGCTTAAACCAGCATTTTTATCTTGCTTTCACCAACGTTAGCTATTATACACGACAGAAACATGAATATGACAGTTTAAATACTTGAAAACAGCATTTTGTATGTTTTTGCAAACTGGAAACAGCTATTTTAACTTGATTTTGCAAACATAAGCCATTACACACGACATATACATGAATATGACAGTTTAAATACTTGAAAACGGTGTTTTGTATGCTTTTGCATGCTAAAAACAGCATTTTTATCTTGCTTTCACCAACATTAGCTATTATACACGACAGAAACATGAATATGAACGTTTAAATACTTGAAAACAGCATTTTGTGTTTTTGCAAGCTGAAAACAGCTATTTTATCTTGATTTTGCCAACATAAGCCATTACACACGACATATACATGAATATGACAGTTTAAATACTTGAAACGGTGTTTTGTATGCTTTTGCATGCCTAAACCAGCATTTTTATCTTGCTTTCACCAACATTAGCTATTATACACGACAGAAACATGAATATGACAGTTTAAATACTTGAAAACAGCATTTTGTATGTTTTTGCAAGTTGAAAACAGCTATTTTATCTTGATTTTGTAAACATAAGCCATTATACACGACATATACATGAATATAACAGTTTAAATACTTGAAAACGGTGTTTTGTATGGTTTTGCATGCTTAAAACAGCATTTTTATCTTGCTTTCACCAAAATTAGCTAATGTACACGACAGAAACATGAGTATGACAGTTTAAATACTTGAAAGCAGCATTTTGTATGTTTTTGCAAGCTGAAAACAGCTATTTTATCTTAATTTTGCAAACATAAGCCATTACACACGATATATACTTGAATATGACAGTTTAAAAACTTGAAAACGGTGTTTTGTATGCTTTTGCATGCTTAAAACAGCATTTTTATCTTGCTTTCACCAACATAAGCTATTATACACGACAGAAACAGGAATATGTCAGTTTAAATTCTTGAAAACAGAA
The DNA here is from genome assembly GCA_963942605.1 of Poecilus cupreus. Lineage (NCBI taxonomy): Eukaryota > Metazoa > Arthropoda > Insecta > Coleoptera > Carabidae > Poecilus > Poecilus cupreus. The sequence goes on from CAWWDY010002535.1 coordinate 15,845, forward strand.
TTTTGTATGTTTTTGCAAGCTGGAAACAGCTATTTTATCTTGATTTTGCAAACATAAGCCATTACACACGACATATACATGAATATGACAGTTTAAATACTTGAAAACGGTGTTTTGTATGCTTTTGCATGCTTAAAACAGCAATTTTATCTTGATTTCACCAACATAAGCCATTACACACGACATATACATGAATATGACAGTTTAAAAACTTGAAAACGGTGTTTTTATGCTTTTGCATGCTAAAAACAGCATTTTTATCTTGCTTTCACCAACATTAGCTATTATACACGACAGAAACATGAATATGACAGTTTAAATACTTTAAAACAGCATTTTGTATGTTTTTGCAAGCTGAAAACAGCTATTTTATCTTGATTTTGCAAACATAAGCCATTACATATGACATATACATGAATATGACAGTTTAAATACTTGAAAACGGTGTTTTGTATGCTTTTGCATGCTTAAAACAGCATTTTTGTCTTGCTTTCACTAATATTAGCTATTATACACGACAGAAACATGAATATGACAGTTTAAATACTTGAAAACAGTGTTTTGTTTGCTTTTGCATGCTTAAAACAGCATTTTTATCTTGCTTTCACCAACATTAGCTATTATACACGACAGAAACATGAATATGACAGTTTAAATACTTTAAAACAGCATTTTGTATGTTTTTGCAAGCTGAAAACAGCTATTTTATCTTGATTTTGCAAACAAAAGCCATTACATATGACATATACATGAATATGACAGTTTAAATACTTGAAAACGGTGTTTTGTATGCTTTTGCATGCTTAAAACAGCATTTTTATCTTGCTTTCACTAATATTAGCTATTACACACGACATATACATGAATATGACAGTTTAAATACTTGAAAACGGTGTTTTGTATGCTTTCGCATGCTTAAAACAGCATTTTTATCTTGCTTTCACCAACATTAGCTATTATACACGACAGAAACATGAATACGACAGTTTAAATACTTGAAAACGGTGTTTTGTATGCTTTTGCATGCTAAAAACAGCATTTTTATCTTGCTTTCACCAACATTAGCTATTATACACGACAGAAACATGAATATGAACGTTTAAATACTTGAAAACAGCATTTTGTGTTTTTGCAAGCTGAAAACAGCTATTTTATCTTGATTTTGCCAACATAAGCCATTACACACGACATATACATGAATATGACAGTTTAAATACTTGAAACGGTGTTTTGTATGCTTTTGCATGCCTAAACCAGCATTTTTATCTTGCTTTCACCAACATTAGCAATTATACACAACAGAAACATGAATATGATCGTTTAATTACTTGAAAACAGCATTTTGTGTTTTTGCAAGCTGGAAACAGCTATTTTATCTTGATTTTGAAAACATAAGCCATTACGCACGACATATACATGAATATGACAGTTTAAAAACTTGAAAACGGTGTTTTGTATGCTTTTGCATGCTTAAAACAGCATTTTTATCTTGCTTTCACCAACATAAGCTATTATACACGACAGAAACATGAATATGTCAGTTTAAATTCTTGAAGACAGCATTTTGTATGTTTTTGCAAGCTGGAAACAGCTATTTTATCTTGATTTTGCAAACATAAGCCATTACACACGACATATACATGAATATGACAGTTTAAATACTTGAAAACGGTGTTTTGTATGCTTTTGCATGCTTAAAACAGCAATTTTATCTTTATTTCACCAACATAGGCCATTACACACGACATATACATGAATATGACAGTTTAAATACTTGAAAACGGTGTTTTGTATGTTTTTGCATGCTTAAAACAGAATTTTTATATTGCTTTCACCAACATTAGCCATTATACACGACAGAAACATGAATATGATAGTTTAAATACTTGAAAACAGCATTTTGTATGTTTTTGGAAGCTGGAAACAGCTATTTTATCTTGATTTTGCAAACATAAGCCATTACATACGGCATATACATGAATATGACAGTTTAAATAATAATAATAATAATATTTATTATTCCATAAGATCATACAAGATATTGGATATGTCAAGACAAAATTATACAAAGAAAATGAAATAAAAATTATACAAAAAAAAAGAAAATGAAAAAACATTACTGTGACATATACTCATTTACAGTGTAGTAACAATTCCTTATCAAATACAATTTCAATTCCTTCCTAAATGTTTTCATAGACGTAATTGTTTTGAGTACATTAGGCAATTTATTATATAATATTGTACCTATATAATATATATTTCTTTCAAACATGCTGGATTTGTGTTGTAGTAAAATTAAATTATTTTTGTTACGTGTATTATAAGTATGATCGTCAATATGTTTTTTATATTCGTGATAATTCTTTTTAACAAATATTAGCACATTAAATATGTAAATACAAGGAACTGTTAATAATTTAAATTGTTTGAAAATATTCCTACAACTATCATACCATTTCAAACCGCCCATGTAACGCACAGCACGTTTTTGTAGGGTAAAAACACGTACAGCGGTAGTTGATAAACCCCAAAGAATTATTCCGTAGTTTATTGTAGAATAAAACTTAGCATAGTAAAAAGTTTTTACCGTGTATAAATTGGTAACACTTATCAGACGTTTTATTGCGTAACATAGAGTCGTAAGTTTATTACATACATATTCAATGTGTAGTTCTCCAGTCATACCTTCATCCATTATAAATCCTAATAATTTAGTGTGCCTAACTTGTTGCAGTGATCTACCGTTATACTTAATTAAAATACTTTCATTATTGACAGGTCTGTTACAAAATTTTACTATATTAGTTTTTTCACAATTTAATATTAGCTTATTTTTTTGTAGCCATTCAGCAATTTTTTGTAAACTAGTTTTTGTTTGTCGAACAGCTGTACTGACAGATGAACTGTGGTTTATAAGAGACACATCATCCGCGTATGCAACGAAATTACCATTATTAATACAAATTTTTATGTCATTTATATGTAACAGAAACAGTAAAGGGCCCAGAATTGATCCTTGAGGTACTCCAGTGTTAATATTACGTTCTTGAGAATGTACTGAATTAATAACAACAATTTGTTTTCTATTTTCTAGGTACGATTTAAGCCATTGAAAACAAGTACCTCGAAGACCATATCGTTCACATTTTTCCAGTAATAAATTATGTTCAATACAGTCGAACGCTTTCGATAAATCTATGAAAGTACCAATTACAGCTTGTTTATTGTCTACCATAGAATAAATTGCATTAGTGTAATCTGCCAAAGCTGAGATACAGTCAATACCTTTTTGAAAGCCATATTGTTCCTTAATAATGACACAATGTTTATTTAAAAATGACTGTATTCTGATATACATGACTTTTTCAAAAATTTTATGAAAGGGTGACACTAAGGATAAAGGTCTGTAATTACTAATAGAAGTTGTATTTCCTTTTTTATGTAATGTACATACTTTCGACACTTTTAATTCAGACGGAAAACATCCGCTATTTAAACTAGCGTTTATTATGTAAGTTAAGGGAGTAAGAATAAAATACATGATTTGTTTAACGAGCACATTTGACATATTATCTATTCCTGTGGACCTAGTACTGTTAAGCGACATTATAATTTCAATCGTATCAGTTTCATCAATAGGAGTCAAAAATATGGAATGCAAATTTTTATTTATATGCGATAAGTTGGAATTTGTACTGTTATCAAAATCTGTATTAGTATTGTTAAGTAAATTTTCAGCTAATGAAGAGAAGTAATTATTAAAAGCATCAGCAATATCTTTAGAGTCGTTAGTGAGTTTATTGTCTACAATTATCTTATTCGTTGTTGATTTTTGCTTCTTATTGTCAATATTCTGATTTATAATTTGCCATACTGATTTAGTAATATTTTTAGATTTTTTAATAATATTATCATTATGCTGTTTCTTAGCCATTTTGACCTTATTAATATGACAGTGTTTGTATTCATTATAGTCTGAGGTAGAAATTGCGCCCATATTACGTAATATATAGAGATCTTTAAGCTTTTGTGATGAAATTCTTATATCAGAAGTTAACCATTTTTTATTTACATGGGTTTTTTTACTGCTACTAACTTCTGGACATGATATGTTATGATAATGTTTTAAAATGTTCATAAATTGTAAAAACATAGTATTAACATCTTTGGATTTATACACTTCACTCCAGTCTTCTTTGCTTAGGCAGTAGTTGAAATACTGTATATTGGTTTCAGAATATATCCTAATTTTTTTATATTTTTCATTAAGTGTATTCAAATTATTATTTATTAACATGGCAATTTGAGCAGAGTGATCCGAGAGACCGTTGTGATGTACTTCACTGTTATAACTGTCGTAAGTAATGTCCAAAAAAATGTTGTCGATACAGGTGCCGTTGTTGGATGATAATCTTGTTGGCTGATTTATGCTGTGATACAAGCCGAAACTATTAAAAATGTCTAGAAAGTCATTACGTTGTTTATTGTTCAATAATATGTCAATGTTAAAATCACCACATATTATTAATTTAGTATTTCTTATAGCCGATAATGTGTCGAGTAGTTGTTCAAGTTTATTAAAGAAAATTTGCAAATCTCCATCGGGTGATCTGTACATAATCGAAACACAATAATTTAAGTTTTTGAATTTAAATTTAATTGAAACGCACTCAAAATGTTTTTCTTCAGATTGATTGTTCATATTTACTGCGACAGAGTTTAGCTCAGATTTTGCAAATATAAGTACCCCACCATTTTTGAAGTTAGTTCTAGTAAAGTATGTAACTAAGACATAGTTTCTAATAGTAAAGCTGTGTATTTCTTCACTTGTAAGCCAATGTTCAGATATGCACAAAATATCAATATTTTTTTCTTCAACAAATACTTCCAAAATGTCAATTTTATTTCGTAAGCATTGTATGTTTTGATGCATAATATTTAATGTTTTGTCATTAGTGGTGTTTTGTTCAATTCTATACTGTGGTTGCTATATTACGTCGTAGTTTGTCTTCGATTGGATACGTTTTACAATATTTAGATATACTGGACATGATCTAGAGTTGGCTGAATGATTTGTATCTACCTTGGTTTTATTCTTGATATTTAAATTGCAACAGTTTACACATTTTTTTGTTATGGCTTTGCAGTCTTTTAAATTATGATTTTCAGTGCAATTTGCGCATACTAAAGTTGTTTCTTTGCAGTCCTTCGCGATGTGACCAAAAACAGAGCATTGATAACATCGTATCACGGAGAAATATTCCGCACATTTGTAGCTTCTCCAGTTAAGATAGACAGAATTATATTTCAAAAACTTATTTCTAATTTGAGGGTTTACTTGAATCACTATACTTGCTGTTTCAGATTTGATGTGTGTTAGCATTTTTATAAATTTCACGTCTTTTGTTAAGCGTTCTTCAATGTGATTTTGTTTCAAAATATTTTGTATTAGTTGGGTTTTGTCAGACACATCTTTTTTATTAATGCCATATATAATCATACGCGGGGAAAATTTTGTTGGCTCGTATACATGAAATTTTTCTTTAGCAGATGTTAAATTAGATTTTAATTTATTTAACGATTCGTCATTTTTGCAATTTATGACAATGCTTAGAATCTGTTACTTTGTTTATTTCAAGTGACAAGGTTATTGGATCAATTAGTTTCTTTATTTGTTCTCTCGTTGTCGTTGAGGTTTGCTCAGTTTTGTTAGGTTTAATTACCAATACCTTTTGTGCAGATTTCGCAGTTATCATGCTATATGTTTGCTTTTGTGAAACGTTAGGTGTCGTTACGATGTTATCATCCGCATTATTAATTTGATGTGCATTAATGGAGTTGTTTTTTAATTTTGACTCAAGTTCATTTATTTTATAAGCTTGTAATTCATTCATCTTTTCCATTTCTCTTATAAGTTTTTGTAAATTAGAAACTTCTTTTTTTAAGTACATATTCTCCAAATTTACTTTTTCATCTGCCGCATCTTGACTTAAGTTCAAGGTTACCTGACTTTGTTGACATTCAGCACAAATCCAATTTTTTTCTTCTTCCTGCTTTCTCATTTCTTCAATACTAACATTTACGCATTGTATATGGAAATATCTGTGACACAAACTGGTACTAGTGATTTTGTCATCATATCTGGACACTTTCTTGTTACAAATATCGCACACTGACACACCTACACCACCGCTTCAAAGCGCCATATTTACATTACACATTACATTAAATACTTGAAAACGGTGTTTTGTATGCTTTTGCATGCTTAAAACAGCATTTTTATCTTGCTTTCACTAATATTAGCTATTATACACGACAGAAACATGAATATGACAGTTTAAATACTTGAAAACGGTGTTTTGTATGCTTTTGCATGCTTAAAACAGCAATTTTATCTTGCTTTCACCAACATTAGCTATTATACACGACAGAAACATGAATATGACAGTTTAAATACTTTAAAACAGCATTTTGTATGTTTTTGGAAGCTGGAAACAGCTATTTTATCTTGATTTTGCAAACATAAGCCATTACATACGACATATACATGAATATGACAGTTTAAATACTTGAAAACGGTGTTTTGTATGCTTTTGCATGCTTAAAACAGCATTTTATCTTGCTTTCACTAATATTAGCTATTATACACGACAGAAACATGAATATGACAGTTTAAATACTTGAAAACGGTGTTTTGTATGCTTTTGCATGCTTAAAACAGCATTTTTATCTTGCTTTCACTAATATTAGCTATTATACACGACAGAAACATGAATATGACAGTTTAAATACTTGAAAACGGTGTTTTGTATGCTTTTGCATGCTTAAAACAGCATTTTTATCTTGCTTTCACCAACATTAGCTATTATACACGACAGAAACATGAATATGACAGTTTAAATACTTTAAAACAGCATTTTGTATGTTTTTGGAAGCTGGAAACAGCTATTTTATCTTGATTTTGCAAACATAAGCCATTACATACGACATATACATGAATATAATAGTTTAAATACTTGAAAACGGTGTTTTGTATGCTTTTGCATGCTTAAAACAGCATTTTTATCTTGCTTTCACTAATATTAGCTATTATACACGACAGAAACATGAATATGACAGTTTATATACTTGAAAACGGTGTTTTGTATGCTTTTGCATGCTTAAAACAGCATTTTTATCTTGCTTTCACCAACATTAGCTATTATACACGACAGAAACATGAATATGTCAGTTTAAATACTTGAAAACAGCATTTTGTATGTTTTTGGAAGCTGGAAACAGCTATTTTATCTTGATTTTGCAAACATAAGCCATTACATACGACATATACATGAATATGACAGTTTAAATACTTGAAAACGGTGTTTTGTATGCTTTTGCATGCTTAAAACAGCATTTTTATCTTGCTTTCACTAATATTAGCTATTATACATGACAGAAACATGAATATGACAGTTTAAATACTTGAAAACGGTGTTTTGTATGCTTTTGCATGCTTAAAACAGCATTTTTATCTTGCTTTCACCAACATTAGCTATTATACACGACAGAAACATGAATATGACAGTTTAAATACTTTAAAACAGCATTTTGTATGTTTTAGCAAGCTGAAAACAGCTATTTTATCTTGATTTTGCAAACATAAGCCATTACACACAACATATACATGAATATGACAGTTTAAAAACTTGAAAACGGTGTTTTTATGCTTTTGCATGCTAAAAACAGCATTTTTATCTTGCTTTCACCAACATTAGCTATTATACACGACAGAAACATGAATATGACAGTTTAAATACTTTAAAACAGCATTTTGTATGTTTTTGCAAGCTGAAAACAGCTATTTTATCTTAATTTTGCAAACATAAGCCATTACACACAACATATACATGAATATGACAGTTTAAAAACTTGAAAACGGTGTTTTTATGCTTTTGCATGCTAAAAACAGCATTTTTATCTTGCTTTCACTAACATTAGCTATTATACACGACAGAAACATGAATATGACAGTTTAAATACTTGAAAACAGCATTTTGTATGTTTTTGCAAGCTGAAAACAGCTATTTTATCTTGATTTTGCAAACATAAGCCATTACACACAACATATACATGAATATGACAGTTTAAAAACTTGAAAACGGTGTTTTTATGCTTTTGCATGCTAAAAACAGCATTTTTATCTTGCTTTCACCAACATTAGCTATTATACACTACAGAAACATGAATATGACAGTTTAAATACTTTAAAACAGAATTTTGTATGTTTTTGCAAGCTGAAAACAGCTATTTTATCTTGATTTTGCAAACATAAGCCATTACACACAACATATACATGAATATGACAGTTTAAAAACTTGAAAACGGTGTTTTTATGCTTTTGCATGCTAAAAACAGCATTTTTATCTTGCTTTCACCAACATTAGCTATTATACACGACAGAAACATGAATATTACAGTTTAAATACTTTAAAACAGCATTTTGTATGTTTTTGCAAGCTGAAAACATCTATTTTATCTTGATTTTGCAAACATAAACCATTACACAAGACATATACATGAATATGACAGTTTAAATACTTGAAAACGGTGTTTTGTATGCTTTTGCATGCTTAAACCAGCATTTTTATCTTCCTTTCATCAACATTAGCTATTATACACGACAGAAACATGAATATGACAGTTTAAATACTTGAAAACGGTGTTTTGTATGCTTTTGCATGCTTAAAACAGCATTTTTATCTTGCTTCCACAAACATTAGCTATTATACACGACAGAAACATGAATATGAAAGTTTAAATACTTGAAAACAGCGTTTTGTATGTTTTTTCAAGCTGAAAACAGCTATTTTATCTTGATTTTGCAAACATAAGCCATTACACACGACATATACATGAATATGACAGTTTCTATACTTAAAAAAGGTGTTTTGTATGCTTTTGCATGCTTAAAACAGCAATTTTATCTTGATTTCACCAGCATAAGCCATTACGCACGACATATACATGAATATGACAGTTTAAATACTTGAAAACGGTGTTTTGTATGTTTTTGCATGCTTAAAACAGAATTTTTATATTGCTTTCACCAACATTAGCCATTATACACGACAGAAACATGAATATGATAGTTTAAATACTTGAAAACAGCATTTTGTATGTTTTTGCAAGCTGAAAACAGCTATTTTATCTTGATTTTGCAAACATAAGCCATTACACACGACAAATACATGAATATGACAGTTTAAATACTTGTAAACGGTGTTTTGTATGCTTTTGCAAGCTTAAAACAGCATTTTTATCTTGCTTTCACCAACAATTGCTACTATATACGACAGAAACATGAATATGACAGTTTAAATACTTGAAAACAGCATTTTGTAGGTTTTTGCAAGCTGAAAACAGCTATTTTATCTTGATTTTGCAAACATAAGCTATTACACACGACATATACATGAATATGACAGTTTAAATACTTGAAAACGGTGTTTTGTATGCTTTTGCATGCTTAAAACTGCATTTTTATTTTGCTTTCACCAACATTAGCTATAATACACGACAGAAACATGAATATGACATGTTAAATACTTGAAAACGGTGTTTTGTATGCTTTTGCATGCTTAAACCAGCATTTTTATCTTGCTTTCACCAACATTAGCTATTATACACGACAGAAACATGAATATGACAGTTTAAATACTTGAAAACAGCATTTTGTGTTTTTGCAAGCTGAAAACAGCTATTTTATCTTGATTTTGCCAACATAAGCCATTACACACGACATATACATGAATATGACAGTTTAAATACTTGAAACGGTGTTTTGTATGCTTTTGCATGCCTAAACCAGCATTTTTATCTTGCTTTCACCAACATTAGCTAATATACACGACAGAAACATGAATATGACAGTTTAAATACTTGAAAACAGCATTTTGTATGTTTTTGGAAGCTGGAAACAGCTATTTTATCTTGATTTTGCAAACATAAGCCATTACATACGACATATACATGAATATGACAGTTTAAATACTTGAAAACGGTGTTTTGTATGCTTTTGCATGCTTAAAACAGCATTTTTATCTTGCTTTCACCAACATTAGCTATTATACACGACAGAAACATGAATATGACAGTTTAAATACTTTAAAACAGCATTTTGTATGTTTTTGCAAGCTGAAAACAGCTATTTTATCTTGATTTTGCAAACTTAAGCCATTACACACAACATATACATGAATATGACAGTTTAAAAACTTGAAAACGGTGTTTTTATGCTTTTGCATGCTTAAAACAGCATTTTTATCTTGCTTTCACCAACATTAGCTAATGTACACGACAGAAACATGAGTATGACAGTTTAAATACTTGAAAACAGCATTTTGTATGTTTTTGCAAGCTGAAAACAGCTATTTTATCTTGATTTTGCAAACATAAGCCATTACACACGACATATACTTATGACAGTTTAAAAACTTGAAAACGGTGTTTTGTATGCTTTTGCATGCTTAAAACAGCATTTTTATCTTGCTTTCACCAACATTAGCTATTATACACGACAGAAACATGAATATGTCAGTTTAAATACTTGAAAACAGCATTTTGTATGTTTTTGGAAGCTGGAAACAGCTATTTTATCTTGATTTTGCAAACATAAGCCATTACATACGACATATACATGAATATGACAGTTTAAATACTTGAAAACGGTGTTTTGTATGCTTTTGCATGCTTAAAACAGCATTTTTATCTTGCTTTCACCAACATTAGCTATTATACACGACAGAAACATGAATATGACAGTTTAAATACTTTAAAACAGCATTTTGTATGTTTTTGCAAGCTGAAAACAGCTATTTTATCTTGATTTTGCAAACTTAAGCCATTACACACAACATATACATGAATATGACAGTTTAAAAACTTGAAAACGGTGTTTTTATGCTTTTGCATGCTAAAAACAGCATTTTTATCTTGCTTTCACCAACATTAGCTATTATACACGACAGAAACATGAATATGACAGTTTAAATACTTTAAAACAGCATTTTGTATGTTTTTGCAAGCTGAAAACAGCTATTTTATCTTGATTTTGCAAACATAAGCCATTACACAAGACATATACATGAATATGACAGTTTAAATACTTGAAAACGGTGTTTTGTATGCTTTTGCATGCTTAAACCAGCATTTTTATCTTCCTTTCATCAACATTAGCTATTATACACGACAGAAACATGAATATGACAGTTTAAATACTTGAAAACGGTGTTTTGTATGCTTTTGCATGCTTAAAACAGCATTTTTATCTTGCTTCCACAAACATTAGCTATTATACACGACAGAAACATGAATATGACAGTTTAAATACTTGAAAACAGCATTTTGTATGTTTTTGCAAGCTGAAAAGAGCTATTTTATCTTGATTTTGCAAACATAAGCCATTGCACAGGACATATACATGAATATGACAGTTTCTATACTTAAAAAAGGTGTTTTGTATGCTTTTGCATGCTTAAAACAGCAATTTTATCTTGATTTTACCAACATAAGCCATTACACACGACATATACATGAATATGACAGTTTAAATACTTGAAAACGGTGTTTTGTATGTTTTTGCATGCTTAAAACAGAATTTTTATATTGCTTTCACCAACATTAGCCATTATACACGACAGAAACATGAATATGATAGTTTAATTACTTGAAAACAGCATTTTGTATGTTTTTGCAAGCTGAAAACAGCTATTTTATCTTGATTTTGCAAACATAAGCCATTACACACGACAAATACATGAATATGACAGTTTAAATACTTGTAAACGGTGTTTTGTATGCTTTTGCATGCTTAAAACAGCATTTTTATCTTGCTTTCACCAACAATTGCTATTATATACGACAGAAACATGAATATGACAGTTTAAATACTTGAAAACAGCATTTTGTAGGTTTTTGCAAGCTGAAAACAGCTATTTTATCTTGATTTTGCAAACATAAGCCATTACACACGACATATACATGAATATGACAGTTTAAATACTTGAAAACGGTGTTTTGTATGCTTTTGCATGCTTAAAACAGCATTTTTATTTTGCTTTCACCAACATTAGCTATTATACACGACAGAAACATGAATATGACAGTTTAAATACTTGAAAACAGCATTTTGTATGTTTTTGCAAGTTGAAAACAGCTATTTTATCTTGATTTTGTAAACATAAGCCATTATACACGACATATACATGAATATAACAGTTTAAATACTTGAAAACGGTGTTTTGTATGGTTTTGCATGCTTAAAACAGCATTTATATCTTGCTTTCACCAACATTAGCTAATGTACACGACAGAAACATGAGTATGACAGTTTAAATACTTGAAAACAGCATTTTGTATGTTTTTGCAAGCTGAAAACAGCTATTTTATCTTGATTTTGCAAACATAAGCCATTACACACGACATATACTTGAATATGACAGTTTAAAAATTTGAAAACGGTGTTTTTATGCTTTTGCATGCTAAAAACAGCATTTTTATCTTGCTTTTACCAACATTAGCTATTATACACGACAGAAACATGAATATGAGAGTTTAAATACTTTAAAACAGCATTTTGTATGTTTTTGCAAGCTGAAAACAGCTATTTTATCTTGATTTTGCAAACATAAGCCATTACACACAACATATACATGAATATGACAGTTTAAAAACTTGAAAACGGTGTTTTTATGCTTTTGCATGCTAAAAACAGCATTTTTATCTTGCTTTTACCAACATTAGCTATTATACACGACAGAAACATGAATATGACAGTTTAAATACTTTAAAACAGCATTTTGTATGTTTTTGCAAGCTGAAAACAGCTATTTTAACTTGATTTTGCAAACATAAGCCATTACACACAACATATACATGAATATGACAGTTTAAAAACTTGAAAACGGTGTTTTTATGATTTTGCATGCTAAAAACAGCATTTTTATCTTGCTTTCACCAACATTAGCTATTATACACGACAGAAACATGAATATGACAGTTTAAATACTTTAAAACAGCATTTTGTATGTTTTTGCAAGCTGAAAACAGCTATTTTATCTTGATTTTGCAAACATAAGCCATTACACAAGACATATACATGAATATGACAGTTTAAATACTTGAAAACGGTGTTTTGTATGCTTTTGCATGCTTAAACCAGCATTTTTATCTTCCTTTCATCAACATTAGCTATTATACACGACAGAAACATGAATATGACAGTTTAAATACTTGAAAACGGTGTTTTGTATGCTTTTGCATGCTTAAAACAGCATTTTTATCTTGCTTTCACCAACATTAGCTATTATACACGACAGAAACATGAATATTTATTTATTTATTTATTTATTTATTTATTTATTTATTGACTCTACAGGAAAAAATCCCAATTACAGAGTAATAATTACAGAAATACATAAATAAAAAGTAGGCAATTGTCAATGCATTATTGTACAATGGTAAGTATAACAAAATATAACAGATGTTTGAATGTTGAACATAGCAATAAACAAATCAGTGAATGTAACCTAACTTTATAACATGTCAAGATGTGTTCACAGATTTTTGCAAGAAATATTGAATTAAATTTTTCCTAAACCCAGTAATGGTGTTGTAAAATAGATCCAGATCATCAATAACAGATAAAAGTATGTTAAAATTTATGCACATTTATATGATAGGTGATTGAAATTCATAATTTGTCTTTGGCGTAGAGTAGGTTAGTTTGAACTTTGTCCTTGATCGAGGAACATAAAAATTAAAATCAGACAAAATCATGTTATCATCTATCATGTTATTCATAATCTTATAGAGATATAAACAAGAATGCATTCTCCTACGGTCATCAAGTGAAAGAACTCCAAATTCAATTAAGCAATTGTTGTAGTTAAACTCATTCTTAGGGTAAGTATTATATCTCTTGTAATACATATATTTGACAAATTTTTTTTTGCACAGCTTCAATTGCATCAATATATTTGCTGTATACTGGACTCCACACTTGTGAGCAGTATTCAAGTCTTGATCTGACGAAGGAATAGTACAATGTCTTCAGGGTACGTTGATTCTGGAAGCAACGAGTGTTACGGATAACAAAACCAAGGTTTCTATTGGAACTTTTTAGCAGTGAGTTAACATGTGGAACAAAACTACATTTGATGTCAAATAGAATACCCAGGTCAGTTATTTGTAAGACCCTGTCCAAGTTATTGTTGCTCATGGTATATTGATGAAATAATGGCGTCTTTTTTACAGAGTATGTCATAGTTTTACATTTCTTGTAGTTAAATGAGAGCTTAGAGGCTGAAGACCAAATTAAAATGTTGTTTATGTCAGATTGCAGAGCTTTACAGTCCTCAGTTGTATTGACAGTTTTAAAAAGTTTAATGTCATCAGCATAAAGTAGGATATTTGAGTTTTGAACCACATCGACTATATCATTGATGAACAAAAGGAACAACAATGGCCCGAGATTTGAACCCTGCGGCACACCTGTAGCAGGTATATATTGTTTAGAAATGTAATTGTTGTAGAATACACAGAGCTTACGATCCACAAGATAGGAGGCAATGAACTGTATCAGACTGTCTGAGAAACTGAAATGATATTTAAGTTTATTTAACAATACAATATGACTCACTTTATCGAAGGCTTTTTCAAAATCGGTATACACGACGTCAACCTGAGTATTGTTATGTAAGGAACCAAGAACGAATTCTGTGAAATTTATTAAGTTTGAAGTCGTGGACCTTGAGGTCATGAATCCATGTTGGTGAATAGATATTTCCTTATGGACTTTTGAGTAAATTGAGGTGTAGATAATTTTCTCAAAAACTTTAGCTATGTTAGACAGTATGGCAATAGGACGATAGTTGGAAAGCTCGGAAATATCTCCAGATTTATGAATAGGACATACACGGGTACGTTTGAGTATATCAGGAAAGGTGTTACAGGAAAGACTAAGATTGAAAAGTATATACAGTGGTTCTACTAAAATGTCAGCGCATCCTTTTATGATGTATGCAGGTAGGTTGTCGGGGCCAGGATTCCTGGATGATTTCAGTTTTCGGATAGCGCAGAGGATATCAGTTCTGGACACAGACTCAAGAGATACACTGTCACAAGAATTCAGGTTGTTGGCCTCGGATGTACGAGATACAATATCGCTACTCCCATAAACTGAGGAAAAATAATCCGCAAAAGCATCAACAATCTGTGGAGTAGTGTCGTAGGTATTATCGTTATAGTGCATCAGCCCTGGTATACGTGATTTTTCTTTTTTAGAGTTAATGAATGCCCACAATTGTTGAGGTTTGGATGCAATATTAGATTCAATGTCGGATAGGTATTTTTTATGGGATATAGAAATATCATATTTTATTGAAGATCTAAGTTCTTTAAATTTTGTGAGGTAACTAGTTGAACCTGTTTGTTTGTAAAGTTTGTGGTAATTTGATTTGTTTTTTATATCTGCTATAATTTTTTTACTAAACCAGGGAGGATATTTAGATTTAGTCATTTTTGTTTTTGGTACGCAGATATTTAGTATATTATAATAGATTTCATAAAATTTATCAAATGCTTCATTTACAACAGTATATCTCTTGAGAATGTCCCAATTTGTTTCGGATAGTAATTGATAAAGAAGCTCAAAATTGGCTCGCTGGAAGTAGAAGGTTGAATTATCATTGAAAGTAGAGTTAGAATGATGGGAAGGTGTGACAATAAACGTGGATGCAGGAAGTGATATTAAGAGAGAGGGATGAAATTTGTCTTCACCAACAAGGGGATCATTGCAATGAGTGACTAGACAGGTAGAGTTTACGTTAGATATAACAACATCGAGTATTCTTCCGTCACTGTTGGTTATGTGATTATGTTGTATAGCCATAAAAAAATTTAAAAAATGATCAAACCTAGTAATGATATTATTGGTGTGGCCATGGGTATAAAAATCAACCAGTTTATTCATATTAAGATCAGCCAGGATTAAGAAGTTGTCATTTTGTAGGAAGTTACAAGATTCCAGACAATCAAACACATATTCATGCTGAATGAAAGAAATAGGTGGGGGAATATATGCTACAATAATGTAAAAATAATTATTATGTGATATTTTAAGGCGGACACATATAATGTCACAATTAGAGTTTGAGTTAAGGTCTAGATTCACAGCAGTTGATACGTATTTATTACTTATAGCACATATTACACCTCCACCTCTAGATTTATTACAAGATTCAAAATCTCTATCCTTCCTATAAACTGTATAGTCATTGCTTATAAGTTCTGAGTTATATACTGAGGGCGTAAGCCAGCTCTCTGTAACTGTAATAACATCAAAATCTGAGTAAGTTGAAGCATTTAAAAATTCATCAAGTTTAGTATTCAGACCTCTGGCATTTTGATAGTAAATATTCATTACTGAATTTAGGTAAAAATAGATTTATTTGTGATGTAAATAAGTAATTTAAAATACAATAAGTTGGAGTAGGTAATTCAATATTTGATTGGACAAATATCTTGCAAAAAGTGAACAGTAAAATAAGAAGAATAATTTATAGTTATACAAGGTCAAATTAATTAAGTGATTTCCTGAGATTAGAGAACTATACAGAATTATAATACAAATTAAAACACAATTTGACAGGTGAAGTATTGTACAAAATACAAAATCGAAGTAAAGTTGATTTCATTTAAAACTGCTCCAAATGATTGAATTTATTACATATCCAAACTATCGATGTTGTCAGTTGGTTTGAGTTTTTTTATCACATGACCGTGTTTATAGAAAATGTTACCGTCTGAGGACCACACATTTTTATAACCAAACTTAATTGACACAGATTTTAATAGCTCAAGACGTGGTTTTGTTAAGTCTTCTTTAATGGATATATTTGAATTTTTTAAGTTTTTCCTGGCTTTTAAAACAATGTCGCGATAGCGGTATGATGTAAATTTTACGATGATGGGACGTGGTCTTGACCGGGGGGAGGACGGATCGTTGTTCTGGGTTTTCTTACCAATTCGATGGGTACGATCTATGGTATGAGCAGGTAGGTCCAGCGATAATTTAGATTTAATTACATCATTGACCTTTTTCTCCACATTCTCAGATGGATCCTCTGGAACACCGAATATCCTGAGGCAGTTACGCCTGGAATACTGCTCCAGATTGTCCAACTTATCACGGAGAACACGATTTTCTTCAGTGATGTTTTCGATAAGGGCCTCGTAGTAGACCTTTTGCTCTTCCAATTTCTGCTCAACTTTCGTAAAAACTTTGTCGACTAATTTGGTAAGAAAATTATCGTCATTGAGTAATTTATTCAGTGTTTCCGAAACAATTGCAGAAATATTTCTAGTATTTGACATTCTGACAAAATTTTGATTGCAGGAGAAATATGATGAAAAAACGAAAATATTATACAGCACTTTGTCACAACAGGAGCAGAAAAAAAACACGTCTACTCACGACGATGCATTGACAATGTGTCAATATATGACAGTTTAAATACTTTAAAACAGCATTTTGTATGTTTTTGCAAGCTGAAAACAGCTATTTTATCTTGATTTTGCAAACATAAGCCATTACACAAGACATATACATGAATATGACAGTTTAAATACTTGAAAACGGTGTTTTGTATGCTTTTGCATGCTTAAAACTGCATTTTTATCTTGCTTTCACCAACATTAGCTATTATACACGACAGAAACATGAGTATGACAGTTTAAATACTTTAAAACAGCATTTTGTATGTTTTTGCAAGCTGAAAACAGCTATTTTATCTTGATTTTGCAAACATAAGCCATTACACACGACATATACTTGAATATGACAGTTTAAAAACTTGAAAACGGTGTTTTGTATGCTTTTGCATGCTTAAAACAGCATTTTTATCTTGCTTTCACCAACATTAGCTATTATACACGACAGAAACATGAATATGTCAGTTTAAATACTTGAAAACAGCATTTTGTATGTTTTTGGAAGCTGGAAACAGCTATTTTATCTTGATTTTGCAAACATAAGCCATTACATACGACATATACATGAATATGACAGTTTAAATACTTGAAAACGGTGTTTTGTATGCTTAAAACTGCATTTTTATCTTGCTTTCACTAATATTAGCTATTATACACGACAGAAACATGAATATGACAGTTTAAATACTTGAAAACGGTGTTTTGTATGCTTTTGCATGCTTAAAACAGCATTTTTATCTTGCTTTCACCAACATTAGCTATTATACACGACAGAAACATGAATATGACAGTTTAAAAACTTGAAAACGGTGTTTTTATGCTTTTGCATGCTAAAAACAGCATTTTTATCTTTCTTTCACCAACATTAGCTATTATACACGACAGAAACATGAATATGACAGTTTAAATACTTTAAAACAGCATTTTGTATGTTTTTGCAAGCTGAAAACAGCTATTTTATCTTGATTTTGCAAACATAAGCCATTACACAAGACATATACATTAATATGACAGTTTAAATACTTGAAAACGGTGTTTTGTATGCTTTTGCATGCTTAAACCAGCATTTTTATCTTCCTTTCATCAACATTAGCTATTATACACGACAGAAACATGAATATGACAGTTTAAATACTTGAAAACGGTGTTTTGTATGCTTTTGCATGCTTAAAACAGCATTTTTCTCTTGCTTCCACAAACATTAGCTATTATACACGACAGAAACATGAATAAGACAGTTTAAATACTTGAAAACAGCATTTTGTATGTTTTTGCAAGCTGAAAACAGCTATTTTATCTTGATTATGCAAACATAAGCCATTACACACGACATATACTTGAATATGACAGTTTAAAAACTTGAAAACGGTGTTTTGTATGCTTTTGCATGCTTAAAACAGCATTTTTATCTTGCTTTCACCAACATTAGCTATTATACACGACAGAAACATGAATATGTCAGTTTAAATACTTGAAAACAGCATTTTGTATGTTTTTGGAAGCTGGAAACAGCTATTTTATCTTGATTTTGCAAACATAAGCCATTACATACGACATATACATGAATATGACAGTTTAAATAATTGAAAACGGTGTTATGTATGCTTTTGCATGCTTAAAACAGCATTTTTATCTTGCTTTCACTAATATTAGCTATTATACACGACAGAAACATGAATATGACAGTTTAAATACTTGAAAACGGTGTTTTGTATGCTTTTGCATGCTTAAAACAGCATTTTTATCTTGCTTTCACCAACATTATCTATTATACACGACAGAAACATGAGTATGACAGTTTAAATACTTTAAAACAGCATTTTGTATGTTTTTGCAAGCTGAAAACAGCTATTTTATCTTGATTTTGCAAACATAAGCCATTACACACGACATATACTTGAATATGACAGTTTAAAAACTTGAAAACGGTGTTTTGTATGCTTTTGCATGCTTAAAACAGCATTTTTATCTTGCTTTCACCAACATTAGCTATTATACACGACAGAAACATGAATATGTCAGTTTAAATACTTGAAAACAGCATTTTGTATGTTTTTGGAAGCTGGAAACAGCTATTTTATCTTGATTTTGCAAACATAAGCCATTACATACGACATATACATGAATATGACAGTTTAAATACTTGAAAACGGTATTTTGTATGCTTTTGCATGCTTAAAACAGCATTTTTATCTTGCTTTCACTAATATTAGCTATTATACACGACAGAAACATGAATATGACAGTTTAAATACTTGAAAACGGTGTTTTGTATGCTTTTGCATGCTTAAAACAGCATTTTTATCTTGCTTTCACCAACATTTGCTATTATACACGACAGAAACATGAATATGACAGTTTAAAAACTTGAAAACGGTGTTTTTATGCTTTTGCATGCTAAAAAACAGCATTTTTATCTTGCTTTCACCAACATTAGCTATTATACACGACAGAAACATGAATATGACAGTTTAAATACTTTAAAACAGCATTTTGTATGTTTTTGCAAGCTGAAAACAGCTATTTTATCTTGATTTTGCAAACATAAGCCATTACACAAGACATATACATTAATATGACAGTTTAAATACTTGAAAACGGTGTTTTGTATGCTTTTGCATGCTTAAACCAGCATTTTTATCTTCCTTTTATCAACATTAGCTATTATACACGACAGAAACATGAATATGACAGTTTAAATACTTGAAAACGGTGTTTTGTATGCTTTTGCATGCTTAAAACAGCATTTTTCTCTTGCTTCCACAAACATTAGCTATTATACACGACAGAAACATGAATATGACAGTTTAAATACTTGAAAACAGCATTTTGTATGTTTTTGCAAGCTGAAAACAGCTATTTTATCTTGATTTTGCAAACATTAGCCATTACACACGACATATACATGAATATGACAGTTTAAATACTTGTAAACGGTGTTTTGTATGCTTTTGCATGCTTAAAACAGCATTTTTATCTTGATTTCACCAACAATTGCTATTATATACGACAGAAACATGAATATGACAGTTTAAATACTTGAAAACAGCATTTTGTAGGTTTTTGCAAGCTGAAAACAGCTATTTTATCTTGATTTTGCAAACATAGGCCATTACACACGACATATACATGAATATGACAGTTTAAATACTTGAAAACGGTGTTTTGTATGCTTTTGCATGCTTAAAACAGCATTTTTATTTTGCTTTCACCAACATTAGCTATTATACACGACAGAAACATGAATATGACATTTTAAATACT